>JAWQEG010008726.1:0-65954 GCA_033782935.1 Petrolisthes cinctipes
GGTGCCTTAATTAATACAACGAAGAGGGAACAACAAGAGGAAATAAATGATGTGGAACTAAACGACATAAAAGAAACAAAAACAGCACAAGTCGGTCGTCGTATACAGAGACCAGGGCGAGACGGAACGAAACCAACACGAAAGTCAACAGAACCAGACCCAAACCACCTGACCCCAAACCAGACGAAAGGAAATAGGATGGGACAATACTGAAACGAGACGAGAGACTGAACGAGGACGGACGAGATCAAGGTAAATACAGTCTACGACAGGTAGAACTGTCCCCCCAAACTTTGTCTCTATTTTTAGCCGTTCTGAGTGCGGGGGTGTGTGACGTCAGATGGTGGGCAGGAGCAGAGGTTGTAGGGCACACACCTGGCCACCTGCTCAGTGCGAACTGGACTCCGTGATGAACACGCACTTAACACTTGTATCTATCTATTGATAACAGCCATATCCACCAAATAAAGAGAGGTGGCCCAGTCATGGCAAATACTTTTTCACGCTTCCAAATCATTCATAATGTCCCCTCAGTTTTGAGATGTCATAGTAAAAATGATCAAAATATGCAGGCCACATACAGCATACCACAGGAGGAATGATATATTATAATTTTATACACCAACATGTGACGAGGCAACACAATACAATATTATATCTCTACAAATGCTGTATGAAAAAAGATACAGATAATTAATTAGGAACCTGACACAGAAATTAATTAAGATCTGGGAGCTCCGTTGAAAAAAGAAGCTCACTCAATAAAGACACAGACAGCCAGAGCTCTCCCACACTCTGACGTCACGAATGTGGGTGGAGTTTAGTACTCCCCTGCGCGAGATTGGGGGGTTGGGACTACCTGTCGTAGACTGTATTTACCTTGGACGAGATAATGTTATGAGAGAGAGGGTACGAGAGGAGACGTGAGGGCCAACTACACACACACACACACACACACACACACAGAGGAGAGAGAGAGAGAGGAGAGAGAGAGAGAGAGAGAGAGAGAGAGAGAGAGAGAGAGAGAGAGAGAGAGAGAGAGAGAGAGAGAGGAAAGGGGGAAAAAGAAAGTGAGTGAAAGGGTAAAAAAAGGAGAGAGAGAGAGAGAGAGATGCAGGGTACGATGCGGTGTCAGATTCATCCTCACTCGTATAAATAAACAAATGTATACACACACATACACTGGATACATACAGAATATACACACATGTACAGAGTTCACTAGGTGCGAAAGAGGACACACACACACACATGTATGTATACAGACATATGCATCTTGACACACACACACACTACGCTGCAGACTGCTAGGGGTTATGTGTGTGTGTGTGTGTGTGTGTGTGTGTAATGCCTTAAAGGACACACACACACACACACACACACACACACACACATTCTTACTGACGGGTTGTGTTTGATGTCAGTCACGGTAACAGTTCACACCATAATAATAATAAAAACAATAACAACAGACTCACGCATATCATCAACTCCCAGGGACTTTTATGACGAGGGAATGATGGAGAGTTTGGCTATATTGTTAGAAGCGACGTGACATTACACGCTCTTGTAAACAATATTAATAATAATAATAATAATAATAATAATAATAGTAATAATAATAATCTACTACTGCTCTTACTACTACTACTACTACTACTAATAATAATAATAATAATAATCTACTTCTACTACTACTACTACTACTACTACTACTACTACTACTACTACTACTACTACTAATAATAGTAATAATCTACTACTACTTTTACTACTACTCCTAATAATAATAATCTACTACTACTACTACTCCTAATAATAATAATAATAATCTACTACTACTACTACTACTCCTAATAATGATAATAATCTACTACTACTACTACTCCTAATAATGATAATAATCTACTACTACTACTACTCCTAATAATAATAATAATAATCTACTACTACTCTTACTACTACTATTACTCCTAATAATAATAATAATCTACTACTACTACTACTAATAATAATAATAATAATCTACTACTACTACTACCACTACTACTACTAATAATAATATAACTGTAAGACGATGTGTTAACCTTTTGAATGCCAGTGTCACATTTTATCATTGTATTTTGACTTACCCAGGGAAAAACTTATTATACTAAAAGTAAAATTGATGATGACAACTACAAACATATTCTAAGACACCATTATAATGATTAATAGTCCCCTCTTAAGGTGGCAATTCTTTTTTGGTACATAGGAGTGCCTTGATTCCTCCAAAGTATGCTAGGAAACAGGACCAGAAGAGCAAATATAATGGTGTTCTGTTGCTTGGAATAGTTTGGAGGATTCAGCTGTTGCTCCAGAATTACCAACACAAAACTTCCCCCTTAATAGCAATTTATATATATGGGTGAGGGAAGATAGGTCAAGACGTAATGAGGGATGAGAAGGAAGGAGGAATGGAAGGAGATACTTACTGACAGTCTAATTAATTTAAGCAGAAGAAGCAGTTTAGTCAATACATGCCAAAGTTGATAAAGCACAACACAGCACATTGTTTATTAAAGGGTATAATTATTATCTTGGGCACGAATTGGATACTGATCACTTTGTCTAGTCTGGGTTTCTCATTCATCGATACTTTTATATATATATATATATATATATATATATATATATAAATATATATATATATATATATATATATATATATATATATATATATATATATATATATATATATATATATATATATATATATATATATATATATATATATATATATATATATATATATATATATATATATATATATATATATATATATATATTTTGTTAGGTTGGTGGAGGATAAACACGGTGGCAGGAGGAAGACTTTATTCTTACGTTTCGACCTCACAG
The DNA here is from genome assembly GCA_033782935.1 of Petrolisthes cinctipes. NCBI lineage: Eukaryota > Metazoa > Arthropoda > Malacostraca > Decapoda > Porcellanidae > Petrolisthes > Petrolisthes cinctipes. Next base: position 2,899 of record JAWQEG010008726.1, read on the forward strand.
GGTCTTCTTCAGAGAATGACACAGACAGGCAGAGTAGGTCAATATATACACTGCCCATGATCACCTGGCGGGGTGTCTGGGGAACCTAGAACCTGATTGGCTGTTAGCTGGGGGTGGCTCCGCCTCCTTAGCTTCAGCTATCACCAACACTCCAGCAGCTTTCGCTAAATTTACAAATCCATCCCTGTTATTAGTGGATGGGTTATTGTGGATATAAGCTGCTTCTATTGTTTTCCTATGCTTTTTACTCCAGCCCTTGTGCAGAATTTCTGTATCTTTCCAGTTGGGTAAATGTCCATATTTATCTACATGTGTTACTAGCACATTTGATGTTCTGTGTGCTTTTAGGTCATTTTTGTGCTCATTAATTCTTTTCTCCACCCCTCTCCCTGACTCCCCAAAGTATGCTGAATGACAGCCATTGCAGGGAATGCGATACACAACGCTTAAGTTGTTAATTTCTTTGTTAATGGTACTCGGTTTTACTAATTCTCCTATTTTCTTTCCCGATACTCTAGCTATTTTAATTCCTGCACTGTATAAATGTTTATCTACACGTTCGGTTCCTCGTTAATTTTTGTACTGTTACGTATCCGTCGATTGTGTCCTTCATCTCATTGCGTGGCCTTTTATATATTTCAATTGCTGTTTTCTGGAGTTTACAAATCTTGCCTAATGGGTATTTGAGTTTCTGGAAGGCATCCTTGATGTACGATACTTCTCTTCCTCCAGATATTCTGCACTACAAATTCTTAATGCTCTGAGAAAGAAACCTATCAAGACCCCGGACTTGGTTTTGTCACTGTGTGCTGAGAAATAATGAATGAAATCATCTCTATTGGTGGGTTTTCTGTAAACAGTGAATTTAACTTCATCTCTACACCTTACAACCATCGTGTCAAGAAATGGTAGTTTACAATTATCCTCTAATTCTACTGTGAACTGAATGCTATTATTTACATTATTTAGTCTTCTTAATTTGGTGTTTACATTGGTGGACTCGGGCATAATTACTAAAATGTCGTCGACGTATCTGTACCAGTGGCTTCCTCTTCCTATAATTTTTATATACTCGTCTTTTTCCAGTGTCTCCATATAAAGGTTGGCCATCACTCCACTTAGGGGGCTGCCCATGGCTAGTCCTCTGTGTTGTTGGTAAACATTATTGTTAAAAGTAAACACACCGAATTTAACACATAATGAAACTAATTTTAAATAATCGTTCTTTCCTACTGGTAACTCACTGATATCTATATCTCTGATGGCTTTCTCCACGGCTCCGATTGCATCGTCAACTGGGACGTTTATAAAAAGTGCTTTCACGTCGAAACTCGCCATCTTTTTAGAGTTGATATTAACACTTTTGAGACGATCGATGAGGTCCGTGGAGTTTTTCAAGTGGGCTCCGCTGATAGATCCTAGCGAAAGCTGCTGGAGTGTTGGTGATAGCTGAAGCTAAGGAGGCGGAGCCACCCCCAGCTAACAGCCAATCAGGTGCTAGGTTCCCCAGACATCCCGCCAGGTGATCATGGGCAGTGTATATATTAGTGCATTTGTCGCGGCTTCTAGCCGCTTAAATTGTATTTATTGGTTGTGAAACCAGCACAGCTGGATTGCTATAGAATACGCCCCTTCTCCAGCCCAGGCCCCGTATAGGCATAATCTGGGTTGGAAGGGTCTATTTCATGACGATCATCAGAAGTAAATAAAAATTCAAATCTGGCGCTGTACTGATAGTGGAGCCACCTGGTGGTGGCGTGGTGAGGTATTAGCCCCGCTCTGCGCTCGCAGGCAATCGGTCACTCCAATGAGAAAGAAAGAAAGTGAATGCCTGCCGCATCGGGAGGTGGGTGGGTCAGTCAAAGCTGTGCTGGTTTCACAACCAATAAATACAATTTAAGCGGCTAGAAGCCGCGACAAATGCACTATTATTGGTATAGTGAAACCAGCACAGCTGGATTGCTATGCATGCGATGCGGTAGGTGGGAGGTGAGGTGGAGGCAATCACGTGCTAGTTAAGAGCGGTCGAGAGAGCGGAGAGTCGGAAAGGTAACCGAGCAGGGTGAGGTTAAAGCTAAAGCAACTCCCAACACTGGCTAGGGGAGTAGCCGTGGTGGGAGTGTAGTAGCTTATCACATATAACCCGTAGACCATTCTGTTATAGACCAGAATTGTTACTCACTAAAGTCTTTATAGGCAGACTCGAGGGGTCGGGTCTAGGAGAGGAGGGGAGGAGTGAACATGCCACCCCCCCCCCCCACCCCCCACCCCTTTATTCAAGTCCTCTGAGCTAGGGCTATGGCCCCGGCTCAGGTAATGCGATCCCGAGGGGATGAAGGAGGACACCAGGATGCAGTCATCCTGTGTTTAAAATAAATATCCTGTCACTCATCATAGTAAAGTAATTGTTTGGAGAATGAATACTCAAGAATTCCGTAACAATGTAATTTATTTCACCTGCACCATATGTACACATATGAGAGACATGGGGATGAGCATGAAGCTGTACATGATGGGGATGAAGTATGGGGTGATAGTGACGGGACTTAAGTCGCCCGACCTTTTCTCTTCGGGCGGCCCCTCCCCCCCATGTGTCTCCCGCGGGGACCCTGGGGAATGGAGGGTGGAGTACCCATAGCCACACAGGGGGTAGGGGAGAGCGAGTGGAACAGATACCTCGTCCTGAAGGAGGAAGTGGAAGTCCAACCCCTCAAATCCCTAACCCTCTCCACCGAGTGAGTCCTGAGGAAGGCGAGGGAGGCGGCCACGCCCCTAACGCTGTGAGCCCTCAGGGCGTGTCCGGGATCCCCGTTCTCTATCACTCGGCAGAGAAGGCGAGCGATTGACCTAGGGAAGAGAGGGTTACCGGACCTAGAGTTGTAGAAGAGGTGGTCCGGAGAAGCCCCTCTCGTCGCCTCCACATAAGCTGTAAAAGCGTGGACTGGGCAGAGGGGGTGGAAACTTCCATCCCTCAGGACCAATCCTGTCGTCAGCCTGCTCGTTCTTAGCTAGAAAAGCAGGAGAGGGGGAGATAGTTAAGGAAGTAAGGTTAGGGCTTACGGAAGAAAAGGCTGTGTGACGGGTCAGGGCTGCCAACTGAGAGGCCCTGTACCCTGTAGCTACGGCGAGCAGGAAGAGAGCTTTCTGGAGGAGGTGACAAACCTCCAGAGGGACCCCCTCGAAGGTCAGGTAGGAAAGGACGCGGTGAAGGGACCAGGAGGGAGTCTGGGCCCGGTGAGGTGCGGTCACCGCCCTAATCCCCATCCTCAGGAGAGAGAGAGGCCTCTCCGAAACCTTATTGTTAAAACCCAGGAGGAGGGGATCAGACAGGGCACCGTCGCCGGGGCCCTGTTGGTGGAATCGGCGAGCCACGTGAGGAATTCCAGGACCGTGTCCTCCGAGATGACCATGGAGGGGTGTCTTCGCAAGAAGTCCTGGAATCTTTTCCAGCACGATTCGTACTGTCTCACCGACGACTGACGATGAGCCCTCAACATCTTGCCCACTGTCTCCTTAGTGAACCTTTTGCTGAGGACTCCCCGTAGAAACTCCAAGCGTGTAGTTTCAGTGACGCTTGGAGTGGTGCAGACAGGGTGCTGGAGAGGCACGCCGATCCCAACTGAAGGGGATGAGGGCACCACCGGGACAGTTCTCCGAACCACGGCTGCGCTGGCCAGAGGGGGGCTATGAGGAGTACCCTCCCCCTGAATGTTCGCAGCTTGAGGATCGCCTTCAGGAGGACTGACGTAGCTGGGGGTGGGAAGAGGTAGAGATGCCCCCACCTGTTCCAGTCCTCTGTGAAGGCGTCCGGGCCTCCCGCCTCTGTTCTGGAAGAGAATGTTAGGAACAGAGGAAGTAGGGCCGTGGATGGGGAGGCGAACAGGTCCACCTCCGGTGTCCCGTAGCGAAGGCAGAGAGACTCGAACACAAGGGGACGCAGTTGCCACTCGACTGATGTCCCCTTGAACCTGGATAGGGCGTCCGCCCAATCGTTCTCCATCCCTGGTACATAGCGGGCCGAGAGGTGAATGCACCTCTTGGCCACTATCGCAAAAATCAGTTCTGACAGGGACAGGAGAATTTCCGACCGTGCGATGCCCTGTTTCTGCAGGCACTGCACGGCCGCAACATTGTCCATATCGAAGCGGACGCCTAACCTGGCAAACTGTGGGTGTCTGTTGAGCCACTCCTTCGCTACCATCAACTCCCGGGCGTTGATGTGTAGTAGCCTCTCCCCTTCCTTCCATCCCCCGCATCGCTGATGTCCCAGGCAAGACTGGTACCCCCAGCCTACGTCCGATGCGTCTGTCGCCACCGTGATCCCCGGGGGAGCGAACGCCCAGGGGACCCGCTGACGCAGGGCACCGGGACGTAGCCAGGGGCGAAGGAGACGGTGGAGAGAGAGGGACACTTGCCTGGGAAGGTCTCTGTGTGCGGGGGAAAGGTGGAGGTTTACCTCCCGCGTCAGCCTCCTGTGTTTCAGTCGTCCCAGGGGCATTGCAGGGGCCGCGAAATTTAGGGACCCGAGCAATGATTCCCACTGGCGGCGAGAGAAAGTACGGGAAAAATGCGCCTGGCGGACGTGGCGGAGGGTCCGGCGGGCGTTGTCTGGAGCGAGAGAGAGGGTGGCCGAAAGAGAGTCCCACTCTATTCCCAGCCAACACAGTTTGCGAGTGGGAGTGAGAGAGGACTTGGGGATGTTCAACAGGAACCCCATTTCCTCTAGCACTCCCCTCGCTACCCGGACGTTGTTTGCTACCTGCTCCTTGGAAGGGGCGTGAAGCAACCAATCGTCCAGGTACATGAGGGTGGGGACACCCACCTCTGCCAGACGGGATGCCACCACCCTCACGAGCTTTGTGAAGACTCGAGGAGCTAAAGAAAGACCGAAAGGGAGCCTGGTAAACTGGAACGTCTCGGTCCCCACCCGGAAGGCCAGAAAACGGCGAAACCTGGGGTGGATCGGGACGTGCCTTGAGATCCAGGGATGCTAACCAGTCCCCCTTCCTTAGAACTGTGCGGACCTGAGCAACCGAAACCATCTTGAAACGTAAGGTTTTCACAAATTTGTTTAGTTTGCTCAGGTCCATCACCAATCTCGTTTTCCCTGGTCCTTTTGGGGACCGTGAATAAACGAGAAAGAAAGACCCTTCCCGTCGCCCGCTCCACTACCCCTTTTTCCCGTATTTCCAACACATGCGGGACGACCGAAAGTGACACTTTGGTTGAGGCAGGAGGTAGACATAGTGGCTGTAACGGGAAAAGACAGGTGTCAGTGAGAGTACAGTTAATCCTAGCCCCCGGGACCCGAGGGACCCGGGGATGGTTGGAGGGTATAATGACGGGCAGAGGCAGAGATTTTGACCGCAAAGGGAAACTCTGATTTTGACCTAACGGGAACCCAAGGAAGGGAGCAGGCATAAGTCATATGTCAGAAAAGTCAGGCTAGGAGAGTTAACCACCACAGTTACTCACCGGAACAGTTATCCAGGGCCAGGACAGGCCCTGCCGAATTATCCTTGCTGCCCAGCCGTGGGAGGGCCAGGCTGCTGACCACCCTGTGAGGCAGCCCAGAGTGGGACCCACAAGTGGAGCGGTCCTTCTGGGAGGGGTGGCTGAAGGAGGACTTAGGTTTATGGAAGGGCTTGGAGCCCTGCCCTCTCCCACGAAACGTCTGCTGGCCCCTCTGGGAGAACCTGTTGTGCTGTTTCGGGGGAGTGGGGTAAGAAGGCCTCGGTAGTCTGGAAGGCTGGGAGGGCCTTCGGGGCTGGTAGGCCGGTCTGGATGGCTGTGGGGCACGTGGCCTACGGACAAACAGATTGATTAGGAAAAAAGTGGGACCGAATATTCCTTCAATTTCACCTCCAGTGAAAATAACTCAGGTAAGTGGATCAATGAGAGGTACTTACTTGGAGGTAGAGGGTTTTGGTAAGTTAATTACCGCTGGGAGAGAGGAGAATATCGCATCTGTCGCCGGTTGGTCGAAGAGGGCAGGGGACAGGGGGGCAGCTCGCACCACTCCCCTCTGTGCCATCTCCGGCGCAGATTTCGCAGCCGCCTGGCGGGCTGCCAGTCTCGCCTCGGCGAAGATCTTCGCCTCCTCCCGCATGTTGTGGGTCGCCATAGCCGCGACGCCCTCCATTACGGTGGCCATGGAAGAGAGGGTGTCACTGTAAGGGGTAAACAAGGAAAAAACCGAGCGAACCCAGGGATAAGGACCCGGGAGTAACAGAGAGACCCTCTACCCCGTATCCCTCAAGTAACATGACACTAGAAGTAAAGGTACTCACGCTAGCTGTAGACCCGACATCTCGTGGTAAGTGTTGGTGAGGGCGTTGAGGCAGTCTCGGATCAGCGCAGCGGCCGCCCCCGTGGAGATGGTGTGGGCCAACTCCAAGCGGGCAGCAGACTCCGCCTGCCGCAACTTACCGTCGGGCTCCTTTAGTTGATAGGGGAACGGAGGCTCCTTCTCCGTCTTCCACAGGCATTCCCTCAAACCCGAGGGGGCACGGGAATGAGGGAGGATGACGGGGAAAGACGGAGGAGGGGGTTTCCTGGCCGCGCTGTGTTTCTGGTGGTCCAGGGACTTAAGGAGAAGGGCTGGGATGTCCAGGTCCCCTTTGCCCTTATCCCCCGGGAAGTACGCGTCCGTGGAAAGGAGGACTGCCGTGTTCCCGTGGGAGCGGTCAATCCTCCAAGCCTCGGACAACTGTAATTGGCTGTACTCCACCAGAAAACCCATCGCGTCCAGAGTAGCCGCAGAGGATACTCTCGATGAAGTGAGTACGGGAGCTGAGATGGGACGGACCTTGTAGAAGGGAATAGCGTCGCCCTTCTCATCAGCCCCCCACTTCACCAGGACATCATCCCTCCGGGTCCACGCGTCTGGTTGAGCCGAGTCCGGAGACCAAGCCACCAGTCTGCCCTCCTCCGAAGAGTGGGTCCAGGAAGGAGGGAGAAGAGCCCAAGAGTAGGGAAGGTACCCGTCGCCCACAGGAGGGGGAGACAGGGACGTAGGTGCGGAGGTAACCAACTCCTCAGCCACGTCCCCCGACGGAGACTCGAGTCCCGGAGATACAGGAGGAACGGGAATGACTCCCATATCCCCCGGAGGACTCGTGCCCCCGACGGGAGCAGAAGCAGGAGGGGGGCAAGGGTGAGCGAAGGAGCGGGCTCCGGAGCAACAGCCGGAGGCTGCGCGGTGGAAACCCCAGGAAAGGCGTGAGGAATAAGGGTATGGAAGATCTTCACTATCTTCCTCAACGAGGGGCTCGCCCCCCCCCCCGCTTACCCTTGCGGGATTTGCGGGCGGGCGAAGGAGAGCTACCCGACGAAGACGAAGAGGATGAAGAAGACGAAGATGAGGAGGAAGGAGAACGGCGACGAGCCCGGGACTTCCTGGAGTGGCGGGACCTTTTTGCCGAATGCTTGCGTCCTCTAGAGAGACCTGAGGAGCCGGCTCTAAAAGGCGACGAAGCTGGAGGTTCCCTGCTGGGCCCTTGTACCGGTGAGGTAGTCGGGGGAACCAGCGCGACAGACTCGCTCGCTTCCCGGGGGAGAAGCCCCGAGAAGGAGTCGTAGTACCGTCTAGGGAAAGGAGGCTCAATCTCTCAGGCCTCAGGAGGTTCTAGCCCCTGAGACTCCGAGAGACAGGAAGAAGGGTAACGGGACCTGGATAAACCCAGGTCCGTTCCCAAAATCGGGTCCACCCACGACAAAGAAGAACTGTCTCGCTTGTGGGCCATTCTCCTAGCCCTCGTCCAAGCCATACAAAGGGAAGCAAGGGCGGGGAGTTTGGAGCAGGCAGAAGGGGAGGTAACCCGACACAACTCATCCCAGGGGTGGCACACACCACACGCCAAAGGGTCGTAACCCAAGGGAGTGAAGCAGGGTGCGTGAGGCGAACGGTGCAGGTGTCCGTCAGGAGAGACCCGCACAGTACACCCCGATGCAGCACATAAGGCACGAGTAGGCTGCGGGAGAAAAGAATACACAAACATCGGTTAGCACGTGCAGACACTGGAACACTGTAGGACACGGGAAAACCCCAAACAAGGAGAAGTAGCGCGGGAGTAACCCGCTGCACCCGGGGGCCAGGACACGACCCCCCAATCTCACGCACACCCGCCAGGGAAAAACCCCGTAAAACCAGAAACCACCCCGCCACAAGGAGCGGGGGAACGAGACCCCCCGGACAGAAGGATCCCGAAGGAGGGGGAAAGGGGGACCCGGTACCCTGAGTTGCAACAACCCAGGCTAAAAACACTGGAAAAACACAAAAAACACTAAAAAAACCCGCACGGGAGCGGAAGAGAGAACCAGGGCACAATTATCACTCCCCCCCGACCGTGAGGGCACACACAATACTCGGGGAAGGTAAGAGGAGGGCTGCAAAGACCCCACACACACACCACGTGGGGAGGCAAGGGCCCCACGTGGGGACGCTAACCTCGCTTAAAAACCCAGAAACCCCGAGAAAAAAAAAACACACAATGAATGTACTAGTGGCAGGAGGAATGGTGAAAGGGGGGAAGAAAGGAGAAAAACTCCGAAAAAGGAGGCCCAAGAGCCCCCTTCGCCTAGGGAGGAGAGAAACTCAGCCCTAGAAAAAGAAAAAAAACCCAAAACACACCTAATCACTCCTAAAACACACACACACACTACACATCTGCAAAGCAGGCCAGCCACTAGAACACAAAAGAAACGATAGCAGGAACACGTGACACAATACCATAGCGTAGCCGCGAGGAGCGAAGATGTTGACTGGGACGTGTTCCGCGACAGAGTGGCCGATTGCCTGCGAGCGCAGAGCGGGGCTAATACCTCACCACGCCACCACCAGGTGGGTCCACTATCAGTACAGCGCCAGATTTGAATTTTTATTTACTTCTGATGATCGTCACGGAATAGACCCTTCCAACCCAGATTATGCCTATACGGGGCCTGGGCTGGAGAAGGGGCGTATTCTATAGCAATCCAGCTGTGCTGGTTTCACTATACCAATAATGACCTACTCTGTCTGTCTGTGTCATTCTCTGAAGAAGACCCTGTGAGGTCGAAACGTAAGAATAAAGTCTTCCTCCTGCCACCGTGTTTATCCTCCACCAACCTAGCCATTTGTCTTGGTACTCATCAATATGTCGAATGGTGGTGGAAGACCGGCGGCGATATGAAGGGAGTACAACAGAAGACGCCAGTTGGACAGTTGTACACTGCGCAGGAGATTTTTGCTGGATTGTCTGGAGGAACAAGTCCTCCCCAGGACAGCACCTAAACAGCTAAAAAGCAACTCTTCCCCCTTCAGCAACAGTGCAAGAATTTATCTAGAAGAAAGTTGTGCAGATCTTCAGGACAAAGTGGATGAACTCACCAACACAATGACAGATATAACGTTAACGCAAATGTTGGAAACAAGACTTAGCAACGAGAAGTTGGAACAAAGCGGAAGATTGAAACACGAGTTATCCCGCCTTTGCAAGAACAGCGAGTGGAACAACGTTGGACGCGAGGACTTAATTAGGAACATTACCTAAGAGTACTATCTGAGACAGAAAAACAGGCCTTGTCGTTGGGCCTTAAGTTCGACACAGGTATCAGCAAGCGAAATTACATCGAGAGTTTGAACTACAACTACAAGTGGAATGAGAACGACGTGGACAAATGTTTCAAACAAGGAGTGATCATGTGCTACCATGCGTTTGCTAACTCGGAAAAATGTGCTCTTCCCAAAAGATTTAAAACGGCCCTACAGAAACTGGGTAAGGATGAACACATACTGATTTGCCGAGCTGATAAAGGAGGCGGCGTTATAGTGATGAACAAGAGTGATTATGATGAAACCATCAACACATGTATTAATTTATTGTTTCAAGGGACTGATTCTTTTATTGGTATGACTAAATCTGTGTTTAAAGAATTGCTGTCTTTATGTGTAAAGGATATCTTATTCATCTTTAATAACGATTTATACAAATATATTTTTATGTTTTCATGAAGATTTATTATGGTTGAAGAATTGCCCTGTCAATTTCAAACCTATTGTTTACAAACGGTATGTGGATGACACTCTTTTATTATTTAGAGATAAAGTTCACGCTGACCATTTTTTAAATTACGTTAACCAACAGCATAACAATATAAAATTTAAATGTGAGGGTGAAAGTAATGGTATGATTTCGTTTCTAGATTTGTGTGTTAGGAAACATAGTGGAAAACTTGTCTTTTCCATTTTCCGTAAGGACACTTTCTCAGGTCTTGGTACTAGTTTCTTTAGCTACTGTCATCTCCGTTTCAAGGTAAATGTTGTTAAGACTTTATTACATAGGGCTTATGCTTTATCTTCAACATTCGTTTTTTTCCATGATGAAGTTAACTTTCTTAATTTTTTTTATTCAAATAATGGTTATAGTAAGACCAGGTTCTACAAAATTGTAAATAAATTCTTGTCAGATACATACCAGCCAAAACAGTGTGTCCCAACAGTTGAGAGGGAGTCAGTTTATCTAGTGTTACCTTTCTTTGGTGACGCTTCATTAAAACTCCAGCAAAGATTGTCAAAGAACCTCAGTAAATTCTATCCTCATATTAACTTTCGATACATTTTAATGAACTCTTATCGTATTGGTTCACTGTTCCGAGTCAAAGACCCTATGCCTACTGACTTGTGCTCGTCGGTAGTTTACCAATTTACTTGCCCTGGCTGCCAAGCAGGGTATATTGGGAGCACCATGCGAGCTCTCAAAATCCGTATCGGCGAGCATATGGGTCAGTCAGGCAGAACGGGTCGCAGGCTACACTCTCCTCCTTTCTCTACTGTGAGGGAACACTGTGAGTCCTGTGGTGTTTTACCAATTTTTTTTTTTTTTTCAACATCTCTCCAATATGGCGGTGTAAACACTGGCTCCTCAATTTCGCTCCTACTTTGTGCCAATTCTTGAGGTAACCTGGATATCTACACTCTACGCACCTCGACCCATCGCCACATAAAACCCGTAAGACTACTAAAACGTATTCACTGGTGGTGTGTGCAACTGGACTTTGACCTAATCATAGTAGAAATCTGAAGTGACCCAGGCTATACCCTCTATGACCCCGTCTCCTGATTCTCGCGTATGCGCAGTAAGGCCTCAGTTACCATAGCTACGAGGAAGCCAAACCAGCTGCCATCTTCCACTGACCACTTCAATGCTTCTTCGAACCCAAATATCCTTCATTGACCCACTGACGCACCAAAAATGAACGAACACTCCGAGCCACTTGTGTGTGTGGACGAGACTATTCCATCGCTACAGAAACCAACGTGGGAGTTCCTGAACGATAATTATACAAAAATAGAGCTGCAAAACACTGTCGTGAACTCGGTCTCAACAAAATCTGGGTCATCAAAGAAAAGCTCATAGAAATGATCCTGAGAAAATGCCAAGAACCGCCATCAGATACTACTTCACAAGTCACCATGTCTACTTCTGCACAATCCTCACCAACACGACGGTCGGACTCCACTCCTGTCCCTCCACCCCCCTCTCCCTCACCTCAGTCTCTTACTTTCTCTGCACCCACCTCTCCCATGCGTCTGCCCCTTTCCCAAACTCCCCAGCCCCCCTCGTTCTCACTGTTGCTACCCCCTCTTTCCCTCAACCCCACCCCTCACCCACAGCCCTCCCTTCCTCTCAACAAGACGTTGGTGCTGTACCATCACAACCCCTCACCGACTTTACTCCATTACAACTTACACCCAGCTCGACCCTACATTCAGGATATGCTGCTACCATACAAAACAATGCTACTGCTATAGTCAAGTTGACTTCAGATCTAGGAAAAATAAAAGAAAATTTAGTAACAAAAAATATGGAAATAGAATTACTTAATACTGAAGTGAAAACTGCGTACTCATGCATTGATCAACTCAAACAGAAAATACTTGACCTCGAAAATCAAATAGCTAAACACAATCGTCCCCATCAGGAGGAAACCACCCTCAGTGTCCCACAGAAAAGCCTTCTCCTAGGAGATGAAAACTGGATGCATGCCAAGGTATCAGACGTAGACAAAAATGTTTCAATTAGAACAATCAAAGACGCTAATATTGACCTTCTTAAATGTTGGGTAACCGAAAAACTAACCTGGGCTCCAAGTAAATGTATAATTTATTGTGGTCTACATGATATTACAGAAAATAATTCCCCTGAAGTAATACTTGATAACCTTGGTTCTTTAGTCAGTGAACTGAAAGAAAAAAATGTAGACATGAGTATCCATATTTATCAGCTTGTACCAACCTTGCTATTACAGGATATGCAAGCCAGAATCGGGGACTACAACGAACACTTGAAAATTTGGTGTGAGCTAAATTGTACATCCTATATAAAGACGGATCCTTCCTTCAGATTGGGTACAGGAGAGGTGGACGACATGTGTTACGACATGGAGTGCGACTCGCCTGGATCCACTTTGAATAGGTTGGGTATAATCCGCTTATTTAGTATAATCACAAAACAATGTCCTCACATTAAAATATGTAAAAACATAGACACCATTAAATGGACAACACAAAACGGTAACACTAACCAACAAAACAGAAAGTATCCTGTAACCTTCCACAACACTAGAAATAACAGTTCCAGCCAAACAAACAACACAAACAGCCAGACAAACAACACAATAAGGATCTCTGACAGAATAGGGGTATCGAACAATCAACCGCCAATTACTTGGGCAGAGGTTGTGCGCCGTAATTCTGCTGCCGGACATACCCTCACTTCACCAGGTACAAGACAAACAACACACAATAACCCACAATATTTACAACAATCAACACACACTCATAACAACTTCAACGCACTACACAATACACATAAAAATCGCCACAGAGACAACCATAAATTTTATACTTACAGACAAACCAATAACCATACCAAGAAACGTGGATGTTACAATTGTGGTGAATTTAATCCCATACAAGCTACTTGTAGGTACGATCATAAGATACAATGTGTTACGTGCCAGTCTCTGGGCCATAAGAGCCGTCTATGTTGGATGTATACTAAATAGGAGTATGGCGAAGAAGACCCTGCCGATGGCTCTGTATTGGGGATGGACACCCTAGTCATAGAACATATTAATGCTCAATCTCTTTTGTCTAGCCTTGACGAAATAAAACTTTTAATGGAAGAGAGAAATATTGACGTTTTATGTGTCACTGAAACATGGCTCCTTCCCCATACTCCTGATCATTTTATTGATGTATCTAACTATAAGGTTTTTAGATGTGATAAGGGACGTGGAGCTGGTGCTTGTATATATGTAAAAGATATATTAAAAGCTAATGTAATTAGGTTAGAGGTACTTAGACCACAAGGTATTGAGGATGTATGGATAACTGTTCAGTGCAGGAAGTTACCTGCTATTATAATCGGTTGTATGTACAGGCATCCAAAAGCTCCAGCTGAATCTTTTAACTATATTGAAGATATTTTTAGATTAATGAGTATTCGAAAGAAATCCTTTTTTATACTTGGTGATTTTAATAATAATATGCTTTTACATGACAATAAATTAAGTAAACTTATAGAAAATAACAAACTATCACAGATTGTAGACAAACCAACTAGAGTTACTCCCTCGTCTGCAACCCTTCTAGACTTGGTTATTACTAACGACGCTGATAAAATTCTATCACATGATATCGTCTCACAGGTAATTGCTGACCACGACCTAATCGGCATAAATGTTAATATAACTAAACCTAAACGTTTGCCCATCATAAGAACCTTTCGTCACCTTGGAAATTACACACAAGACAGATTATGTTCATTAATAATAGACAATTCATCTAGCATGGATAAAATACTGTTGACTGATGTTGTGGACGAACAAGTTACCGTTTTTGATGAAGTGTTTATGAAGTGTTTAGATGAATGTGCACCTGTTATTACAAAAGAAATCCGCAGACCGTTCGCACCATGGATGAGTGATGAGATACGAAATGCTATTAAAGTAAGAAATACTGCACAGAACAAATTAAAAAGTGATCGAAAAAATACATACTTGCAAGATGAATACAAGCGAGAGAAAAAAATGGTGAGGACACTCATTAGTAAAGCTAAATGCTCCTACTTTAATGAACAACTCAATAACTGTAAAGGTAACACTGCTGCCACATGGAAACTAATTCGGGAACTCGTTCCTAGTAAAAAGTCAAAGCCCACTGACCACTCTTTTGACGAGATTAAGAACAAAGCTGATGAATTTAATACATACTTTGTAAGTGTAGGGAAAACCACTTATGAGAAAATTCAAAGCACTCTCCATGGTGGGAACGAGTTGGCACCTATACCTGACACTCCTAACTTTCCAACTGCTACCTATTTGGAAGGTGAACATTTCAGGCCTCAACCAGTAGACGTTAATACCATAATACTAACAGTTAAACAACTAAATAATACTTCTTCTATTGGCTAAGATAATATCCCACTAAAATATGTTAAGGATGAACTGTACGCAATTGCTTACTATATAACCATTATAGTAAACACTTCAATAACAACTGGTGTCTTCCCCACTGCTTGGAAACACGCAATAATAGTACCGATATTTAAAAAGGGTGATGCTGATAATGTGAGTAATTATATACCTATTTCACTCCTTTCTATTGTTTCTAAAATACTGGAAAAAGTAACTGCTAACCAACTAATGCATTACCTAGAGGCTAAGAGGCTCTTGTCTAACAGTCAGCATGGTTTCAGGCCTAAACTGTCCACTGAAACAGCACTCACTATTATCACTGATGAGATCTATAGCAGCATGGACCACAAGAAAATATCTGTACTTACTCTATGTGATTTGTCGAAGGCTTTCGATAGTGTCAAGCACAATATACTCATCAACAAATGTCTCAAACTCAAGATTGATCCTTTCTTATTCACTAGTTACCTCAGCAACAGAACCCAATCTGTTTGCTTAAAAAACACGACTTCTGATAAACTAAGCAATTATTATGGAGTTCCACAAGGATCAATTTTGGGTCCAATTTTATTCAATATTTTTGTTAATGACCTATCTGAGAATATTAAGGATTGTCTTGTTGTACAATATGCCGATGACACGCAGTTTTTGCTCACTGATAACGTAAAGAATCTTGCCAATCTCGTTCGGAAAACCGAGGATATCCTTAAACGTGTAAAAACATATTTCTTGTGTAATGGTCTGATGATAAACTGTAGCAAAACTCAATGCATCTTTATAGGAAACATACAACTCCTGTCACGCATCCCCGTCAACACTGTCATTGAAATAGGTGGAGACATTATCACTCCAAGCAACCACGTAAAAAACCTCGGGCTATACATTGACCAATATATGACATTTGATAAACACACCAATGAACTATCAAAAAAAGTCATCGGCATATTAATGTTTATAAATCGAATAAGTTCCAACTTCGATAAACCCTCCCGTATTATTGTTGTACAATCTCTAGTATTAAGTATCATCAACTATTGTATCCGGATATGTTGAACAACAAACAAAACTGTAAAATATAAGGTACAAAAACTGCAAAACTTCGCATCCAAGGTAGCTATAGGTGGGGCAAAAAAATACGATCACGTAACACCAATAATTAAGGAACTCGGGTGGCTCAAGGTAGATGAAAAATATATGTTTGACACATGTACCACTGTATATAAGGCATTAAATGGACTGTATCCTGAATGGTTAACAAAATTCCCAACAACAAGAGATATAACAAATAGTAAAACCAGGCAACAAAATTGCCTATATGTACCCAAAAAACGTACAGACAGTGGTTCCCGGAGTATGGAAGTCATGGGACCTAAATTGTGGAACAACTTGCCCTGTAATGTAAAATACGCAATTTCCCTACCAGCCTTCAAAGGCATGCTTATTGAACTTTTATTAGATAAGAGTAAAGTTACTTAATTCTGCTGTTATTATAACATGGTGACACAACCGTTTTTTGGTTCGCGACAATTTCTATTTTTTAAATCACAGATATATTTATTGTAAGATTATTTTATTGCAATGTATGTGTATTTACTGTAAGATTATTTTATTACAATGTATATATGTGTAAGAATAACCACTGCCCAGTGGAAAATAAATTATTTGAATTTGAATTTGAACTCTCTCCACCAACTTATACCGTAAGGGGCTGAACTTCCAAACTTACCCACACAGGATAAAAACAATTTGTAATACCGGCATGAGAGGGTGGCTGCGACCCACCAAAACTTCAGCAGCCCCCGTGAAACAAACAAGGCCAAGATTTTCGCTACTTCTTTACTCCACTAGAACCGGTTTATTATTTTCCCCCGGATGATATTGCCAAGCTTCCTTATTAAGCCTAGGCTACTCCAGGATACATGTACGAGTTATAAGGTGTGTGTTTGTTGTTGCATAGTTTGGATAAGTATTATTAACCAAGGGAGTGCAGGGGGGGGGGGGGGGTTAGGGGGGTGCGTGGGTTTTATTTTGGAAGGGGTGCGGGAGTAGGGGGACAGGCTTGGGGGGGGGGGGTTTAGGGGGGTGCGTGGGTTTTTTTTTGGGGGGGTGCGAGAGTAGGGGGACAGGCTTGGGGGTGGGGGGGGTAGGGGGGTGCAGGAATAGGGGACAGGTTTTCTTCTACCCACCCCAAGCCTGTCCCCTTATTCCCGCACCCCCCCAATCCCCCCCCCTCCTCCAAGCCTGTCCCCTACTCCCGCACCCCCTTAATTAACCCTTCAATCCTAAATATAAAACGACCCCCTCAATAATGATGATGATCGAATAACATGCAACTGTTGACACTATTACTAACACGACCCCTTCAATGACACTATTACTAACACGACCCCTTCAATGACACTATTACTAACACGACCCCTTCAGCCCTAACATTGTACAGTCGGTAGCATAAGTTCGCGTCCATCTCATGTACTTAATTAATATTGCTATTATGACCAGATAGTTTACATTCTGAACCAGTTTTTATTCCAACAACAACATACGTAATTTACCATCTCATGACAATATCTGTCATCTCTGCATTAAAATTATATTACAACATCACTATAGCTAATACATACGCAGGTGGAAATGACGCCAACTTATGCTGCCGACTGTACACACTGGCTCGCGTACTAAACCTTCGATAAATTATATAATGTCTCTTTCTGGGTAAACCCTAGGGATGCATTGTGATGGTTTTAATTCACTCGGAAGAATATACTAAACACACAGAGAGAGAGACATCAGCTTCAGAATATTAGCTACACTGGGAACCGTGCAACGATACAGACGTGACAGGTGAGGTTTTGTGGAGAGGTACAGTTGGCACCATAAGTTCGCTTCATTTCCACCTGTGAATGTATGAGTCTAGTGGTGCTGTTGTAACACTATTGAAATGCAGAGATGACAGGCACATTTCTCAACGGAAAATTAATTAACTACCGGGTATGTTAAAATAGAAACTGGTTCAGAATGTAACTTTATCTGGTCATATTATATATATAGCATTATTAAACACAGAGGATGGACGTGAATTTATGCTGCCGACTGTACATGTATAAATACATACTGTACAGGAGGGTCTTCAACTCTTTGTCTATTTACGTGCTCCCCACCACCAAGTGTTCCGGAATCACTCGTGGGGCAAGAACCGTAGACGAGTACTATACTATACCATACAATGACATCAGCCCGACTCCACTGATCCCAGACTGATTCCACCTACTTCCTTCCTTGTCTCATTATCCATCCTTCTATTTATTTCTGTCTCCTTCCATACTTTCCCCATTCACCTACACTTCCTTCCTGCCTTCCTTCCTTCCTTCCTTATCTCATTATCCAGCCTTCTCTTTATTTCTATCTCCTTCCAAACTTTCTTTTTATTTCCCACTCTTTTCAATTACTCACCCTTTCCTCTTTCATCTCTTTTTATCCTTCTCGTTATTCCAATCTTCATCATCCACTTTTTTTTTCGTTTCCCTCTAACCTCTTATTTTTTTGTTTTATCCTCTCTCGCCATTTCTCTCTTCCCTCTCTTTGTCTCCCTCCATCCTTCTCTACCTCGTTTTCTTAATCTCACACCTTCCTCTCCTTCCATTTGTCCATCCATCCATCCTTTACCCTCCTTTCCATCTCCCTTCTTCCTTTCTCATTTATTGTTCATGCATCTCTCGCTCTCCTCCCTCTTCCTTTCTTCATTTACGCGTTTCTCTCTTCTCATCCCATCTCTCCTCGCTCTTTCCTTAATCTTTCTCCTCTCTATTTCTTATTTCCTTCATTTTCTCCCTTCCTCCTTCCCTCATTCATTAGCTTCCCTCATCCCATCTATTCTCCCCTCTCTTTACTACATCTCGTTTCTGCTTCATTGCTCTCCTCCTCCTCCTCCTTTTTCTCGTCGTCCTCCTTCTCCTCTTCCTTTCAGATATATTAAAATGAATAATATACTATTAATTCCACTTTATGTACCGAATAATATATATAAGGCAGGAGTGAGTGACCATACATTAAAATTTTCACTTGGGTCACAAAACTCAAAATATTATCATAATAGTTTATACGTGTAAACAAATTATATAGCACATCCACGAGTCCAACCCAGGGCCATCCAATGTGTATGAGACAAGGAAGCTGCTACTATCCATTGTACTGTATAACGAGGCCAGACCATTCCACACTTAATTAAGAAGAAGAGACCCCGTGATGTTGTCAGAACATTGGAGGTTATTAGCGAATCCTTCACAAACATTGCAACGAAACACCAACCCGTATTGAAGGGAGCTGGTTGGGTCCTTAAGGGGGTGCGGGAGTAGGGGACAGGTTTAGGGGGGGGGGGAATAGGGGGATAGGCTTAAGGTGGGTAGAAAGCCTGTCCCGTATTCCCGCAAACCCCCTCCCCCTCCACCCAGCCAGCCTGTCCCCCTACTTCCGCACCCCCCAAGCCTGTCCCCCTATTCCCGCACCCCCTTAATTAAAGATTCCCGTCGAGTGTATGTAAAGTTTCTCGAAGATATTTGCACGACATTGTGAGATTTTATGGGGCATATTTTAAGTTTCCTCCTCCTACTCTTCTTCATACAAATTTCTCTACATGTCCACAGAGAGGTAAACATGTTGCTGTTCTCTCTCTCTCTCTCTCTCTCTCTCTCTCTCTCTCTCTCTCTCTCTCTCTCTCTCTCACACACAAAGAAACGTATGTAAGTAAACAGACAACAGATCCACGTTCACACACACATATGCACACAAATACAAAGACACACACTACAAACAACACAGAGAGAGAGAGAGAGAGAGAGAGAGAGAGAGAGAGAGAGAGAGAGAGAGAGAGAGATGCACATAACAAACAGAAATACACATACATACACAAAGACAAACACTCACAGATAAAATAGAGAGAGAGAGAGAGAGAGAGAGAGAGAGAGAGAGAGAGATTTTATTCATTGTGTTGAAAGCCCCTTGTCATGTATGATAGAAAGCCTGTCCCCTATTCCCGCACCCCCCTAAACCCCCCCCAAGCCTGTCCCCCTACTCCCGCACCCCCCTAAACCCCACCACCCCTAAGCCTGTCCCCTACTCTCGCACCCCCCTAATCCCCCCCAAGCCTGTTCCCCTACTCCCGCACCCCCCAAAAAAAACCCAAGCTTGTCCCTTACTCCTGCACCCCCTTAACCACCCCCCCAATCCTGTCCCCCCTATTCCGGCACCCCCCTAAACCCCCCCAAGCCTGTCCCCCCTATTCCGGCACCTCCTTAACCTTACTGTGGTCTATGGTGGGTGAACTGTTTTGCAGCACACCTTGGAGGAACCGGTAACCTTCACTTTGCCAACATCATAATTATCCACCTTCAACACAGATGTCACACTTGTTTTACATTACAATAAAGTATAGGAATATTGTATGGTGCCTAAACTCAACCCATATATAAGTCTTTAAAGCACATATATACTAACAAACAATTACACACACACACACACACACACACACACACACATATATATATATATATAAGGTATATATGTACAGTTGGACACATTAATCAGTGACATACCGTTGTGTCTTTGAAACAATTTGAAACTGTCGGATACATTACAGTCTGGAAAGCTCTGGAATTTAATGGAACAGTCTGGAACTCTCTGAAACAGTCTGAAACAGTCTGGAACAGTCTGGAACGCTCTGAAACAGTCTGGAAAACTCTGGAACAATCTGAAACAATCTGGAATCCTCTGGAAAACTCTGGAACAGTCTTAAAACCATCCATCTCAATCCATCATGCATCCCATCAATGTATGCAACCAATCACTTTTAGCACTGTAAAAGCTGGTATTTTTGTCCCCTTACTTTACTCTTAGATATTACTATTTTTACTCTACTTTTGGAGGGAAACAAAAACCCACTGCCTTTAACAAAAAAAAAAAAAAAAAAAAACAGTGTATGCTACAACTCTATCCTATAGCTGTATCAACCTGGTCTGGAAAAAAAACAAGATACCGATGAGGAACAGGACTTGCCTTGCGAATACCAAAAATAAATCATACAAAGGACAAGTCCAGCTCCTCTCCAGTACTGGGTAAACGCTGCCACCACCAGACCAAAGTCGATCAGAGGAACCAAGTGAGCACACACCAGAAGGGTAGCGTAACGTTACGTTAAGAAGGCTCGCGAGTAAGCAACCCAGACTACAATTTTAACGGGGGTACGATCAGTGTTGTGAATTGAGAACTAACCTTTATATAGGTACACAGTCTATTTGTTATATCGGTGACGGAAATACTCAGACAATTATAAACCCGTTTATTTTATCAACCTATTTGGTACAAGTACAACAAGATCACTATAATAATAATTTCTGTTCCCCCCTCCCTTGCTAATATTTCCTACTCCCTGTTCTGTCACCTAGGACAGGAATAATTCCGTGTCTCGCCAGTTGACAGACCTAACACACATAAATAAAAAAAAACAATTATTACTATGAAATATCCCCCCTCCCTTAATACAGTTCCTACTCCCTTTTCTGCCTACTAGGACAGGAACAATTCCGTGTCTCGCTAGTGACAGATCTAAGTACATATAAAAAAAAATTACATGAAGTGTCCCCCCTCCCACAATATTTCAAATAATTCCTAATAATAAATTTTGCACAACAAGGCCGAAATATAGTTAATACAATAAAAAAAAACACATCCTAATCTCAATACTATAAATGAAAAGATAAAATTGCCAGCAAATTTTCTTAATTTTCTTTAGTACCACGTGGGTCACTATACACCAAGGGAGATCGCTAATAATGGCTGTCACCAGCAAAAGACGAGTTCAGAATCAGCTTGAGAAAAAACAATATACTTTACTTACTATGTTTGAATGTGAACACACAATATTCTTTATAGTTAGTTATATCCCATCACGGGACTAATAGATTCACCACACTATATTCACACTACAATATTTATGATGAGAGCGAGTTTGAACTCTTACCTGTCACCAGCAAAAGACGAGTTCAGAATGAGGAAGAGCAACGCATGGTATTGCCTATTCATCTTCCTCACTCCCTCCCCCAAGCAAAGTAGTGACCAACTCATCTCAATTTCTGGCATTTTCTATCAGTTCCACCCTTACTGGGGTATATAGTTACACAACATGATTTATACATATTAGTGAAATCAAATGCATTGCTTTCTCCCTTGTTTAAAGTTTTATATTACTGTAATTTACATATTCAAGGCATGTATTGTTCCGCCAACAAGAAAATGTACTGTCCCAACTTTAGTCCCTAACTAATCTAATTAATTTTCTAAGTAAGTTACAATTAAATGCCGGTAACAGTATAGGAATGTTAGCTTCGTAATTATACATTATAATTATAAATGCAGGTTATTCCCTGTCTCCAATAAATTATTTTACATTCATTTCTTATATCACCACGTATTTCTCTATCCCTATCAATCTACCTAAGTTTCAATTATTCCTCTCTTTAACCTATTTACCTAACTATAATCATTAATTCTATTTTCCTCATATTAACATTTTGTGTTGAAGAAGCCCACCACCGAGATTACTCGTTAGTGATAATCTCAGCCTGGCTACTCCCTACATTCTTACACTCATTTCGTGTTGAAGACGCCCACCACCGAGATTATTCGTTAGTGATAATCTCAGCCTGGCTACTCCATACAATCTTACACTAAAAACCTATTCTAATACATATAAATATATAATACCCGTAAATATCCTAAATAACTATACATATAAAATAGGGGTGTTACACACGTCCCACCTTCCTTAGCTGGAACTTACAGTGAAAATTAATTTATCTATTTCCCCTTAAATTTTTTCCAATTCCCCCCATTTACTCTTTACATACATTCCTCTTATCACTATCACTACACCTTACTGAACAACATCAGACACTATTCATCCAAACTTGTTAGTCAGTGTTGATACACTGCCAACTTTTTCTCCTCCAGTCTTTAGACTGTATTTCCTTCCCGCAGGAAAGAATTCTCCACCTTACTTCACATTAAATACCCTAGATATTATTGGCACCTCGTCCCAGTCAGAATCCTTTGTCAAGTTCCATAACCCCGGGAGAACTTCAATAAGGTTCTACCGTCACTAAACCCACCCGCGATTATCCCAAGCATGATCTGAGTTTTCATACATTCTATTCATTCATTCTTTTATCATTCACTCCTCCATTCAAACCTCAGACTCTGCAAGGCATGATAACCCGGAATGCAGTAAGTGATACAGGGGCCCTGACAACGGCCCTGACTGTCTACTGGAAGAGCCCTATGGAAATGGAGGGGTGTACGTCTACTCCCCACCATCACCTCCTCTTCCCATTAAAACTAAGTGTCACTGAACACACAAAAAAAAATTATGAGCTGGTTTTCTAGCTCTTTTGATGAATGGGGCCCTCTTTTGACTTCAGGACATAGGGAACCATGACATTTTTACAACTTTTTCTTTTCCACTTTTGCCCTATTTTTCCCTACTTTGAATTTTCACAGTTATATTTTCTAATTTTCAATTTTTTTTATCACATTTAATTCCCATTATTTGGATTATTTTCCTAATTTTCAATATATTAATTTACCACATTTATTTCCCATTATTTGGATTATTTTTCTAATTTTCAATATATTCATTTTTTTACATCTATTTCCTATTTGGTTTATTTTCTATTTTTCAATATATTCATTTATAAAAAAAATTCCTATCATTTGGTTATTTTCTAACTTCCCTTTTTCTTATTTTCTAAATTTCCTCCAGAAGCCTTCTGGGAGGTCGTCTCTGTCGTGGAGGAAGTACCATATCCTCCTCCTCATCTTGTCCATCACCTTCTTCCACTTCCTCTAGTTGCACTATTAGGTCATTTCGGCTCACATAGGGCTTGATTTTTTCTGCAGCCCTCTGGATGTTTTTCCCAGTAAATGGGTCCTCTAATATGTACACTAATCCATTTCTTATAACTTCTACCACTTTATATGGGCCCTTCCATTTCTGGTTCAGTTTGGCACAGGTACCCGGTATAATTGTTTCCTGTTTTACCCACACTAGTGCTCCTCGTTCTACTTTTTCATTTTTGTTATGCCTATTGGCTACCGCCCGATACCTCCTAAGTGATACCGTACTTGCTTCTTGTATCATTTGTTTCATTCTTCCTGTATTGTCAGTATCAGATGGAATATTTAGTAGCGGTGCTGAGATGTTGCGGGGCTGATGTCTCCCGAAGAATGCCACATAAGGCGTCACCTTGGTACTACTGTGGACGGCTGAGTTCATTACAGACTGACATTCGGCCAGCATGGAAGGCCAACGTTGTGGATAGCCCTCACACAGCTGGGCCAACACCGTCTTCAGGGTCCGGTGCTGTGACGGTGATGTGAGAATGATAGATAATGTAATTTATAATATGACAATTACAACTTACCTTGCCCGGTTAATTTATGATCTCGTTGGTTGGCTGCAGCGAAGAACAAAAAGTCGGGGATTAATTCCCGGTTCTAGGCCCCATCCACCATACACATAATAATTTTTTATGTTAAGGGGGTTCTTCCCGATATATATGTATTTATATAGATAACAAATCTACTGGTGTATTCAAACAACCAATTGCAAATTTCTATATTTATTCAACTCCAGTATGCCAACATGAATAAATTAATTTCACACACACACACACACACGCTCACACTCACGCAGCGCTAACTAGCTACTCGCTCTCGTATATGTGACGATAGTCTAGCTTACGTTAACACTCTAGTAATTCTATCAATGCTATGCAAGTTGGAATATTTTTCTAATATCTCACACTTTAGAGTCTCCCAACACACTCGTAATTTTTCTTCAAAGATCCAGCTCTTCCTCACCTTAATTCAGTTACTGAACTAGCGTCAATGCAACTAGTCAGTATACAACTGTAATGCCTTGTGAATCGTGGTAATTATCCAACGATTCGACGTTTACGTTGTTCACCCCACTCAACACGTGGAGGTAATTCAGGCGAGTGGAAGCTGACGGTACGAGTGTGTTCCCTTCTTCAAGTGTGTTTTCCAACTGACCCCTATTCTTCCTCCTTAACTGGTTCAAAATTTCTCTGACTCCTCCTCCTATCTATGTTCGTTTTTCCTAACTGGCTACGATTTACATGGTACCCACTCATACTTTAGTTATACATGCAATTTCAATTTACCTATGGCGTACTAATAATTCCCGATAATCTCCCTCCACTTCACGATCATTTGCAATACCATAAGTTACCCTGGTAGCATAATTGATTAATACATTCTGTAATTAACGTACGAACACCTTATAGGACAAGATGTGCAAATTCAGTTGAAACCCGGCCTTCCTGACCCTTTTCTAATTTTGGCTACTAATCCGGTACCTGCGGATTAACTAGCTGCACCCACAACTTAACCCACTCCTGTCTCCTTTGTCTCATGAATGGAATATTCCAGAACATTCCCAGTATGGAATTTTCCAACTCTCTGTAATTCAAATTACGTCACGAGTATTACGTCTGACTCGTGACAGGTGCATCCTCTCGATCATCCCGTTGGACTGGGGATGATAAGGTGTGGAGAATAGTAGTTCCACACCATGCTGGTCTGCCCAGGTCCGCATTTCTTGGCCGGTAAACTCCCTGGCGTTGTCACACAGCAACGATCTAGGGCCGCCAAAGTCTGTAACAAACTGGGTGAGCCTATCAACAATTCCCTTGGCGTGTTTACTTTTTAGGGGGGAAAATTTGGTGTACCGTGAAAAATGGTCTATGATAGTTAAGATATATCTGTTACCATCTGCTCCAGAGGTCATATCAGTCAAATCTATGGCAATTCTGTCTAAGGGTTGTATGATGGTGGGTAGTTCTTGATATTGCTGGGACAGACCCTTATTATACTTATATTACTGGCAATTTAGACATTGTTTAATATATTTGACTACATCAGACCGTAATGTTGGCCAATAATACAATTCCTCTGCTTTCTTAATAGTTTTGAATTGTCCAAAATGTCCTGACTGATCATGAGCTAGTTCTAATGCTACCTTTACTAATGTTTTAGGTACAACTACAGTATAATAATAACTCTCATCTTCATAAGTCCTCACATAATGAAGGATTCCCTCATTTACTTCGAATTGGTCTAAAGTGGCTCGGGCTATTTTCCGCCTGGGCACCTGACCTCCCTCAAAATAGTCAAGCAATTCACTCCAGGTGGCATCATTTCTCTGCGCCTGCATAAATGCTTCCTTTGTCAACCCCAACCATGTAAATACTGGTGGGCGTGATATTACTTGTACTGGCCTAGATAATTGGTCTGCCACTATGTTGTCTTTCCCCTTTACATATCTTATTTGGAAATTATATTCCCTCATCTCTAACATCCACCTTGTGACCCTTGGTGACTTTGTTCTACGTCGGAAAATACTGTTTAGTGGTTGATGATCGGTTTGAATTACGAATGTTGTTCCCCACAAATAATGGTGATAATTGCGACACGCCAATACCACTGCCATTGCCTCCTTGTCAGTTACACTATATCTTTTTTCACAAGAATTATTTTTTTTTGAAAAATATCCTAATGGTCGGACTGTCTGGTCTACTTGTACCTGATGTAGGACCGCTCCTACATACTCATCACTAGCATCTGTGACTGATACTAGGGGTAATTCTGGTTGGTATTTAGCTAAAATAGGAGATGTCATTAATTTTTCCTTTAGTATTTCGAAGGCTTCCTGACACTTATCATTCCACTGAAAAACAGTGTTAGCCCTCGCAAGATTAGTTAAGGGTGTGGCAATTTTAGAAAAATTTGGTACAAAGCTCCTATAAAATCCACACATTCCGATGAAACGCCTGACTTCCTTTACATTCCTTGGTGGTAACTGTTTACTTATTGCCTCCAAATTCTTAGGATCTGGCAAACTACCATTCTTTGATACCTTATGTCCCAGGAACTTTACTTCTCTTTTTACAAAATCACACTTGGTTAGGTTTAGTTTTACACCCTGTTCACTGAATAATTGGAATAATTTTCTAAGGCGTTGCATTAATTGTGAAAAATCATCAGCCCATATAATAACATCATCTAAGTAATTTTTAACCCATCCCGTACGTAACAATGGGGTTAATTGCTCAGCCATTTTGCGAGAAAAGATGGTTGGGGCACAACTCAGTCCAAAGGGTAACCTTCGGAAACGGTACAATGATACCCCATCCGAAATGTGGTTAAGTTCCTACTTTTTTCATTCAATTCTATTTGAAAATAGGCATCCTTTAAATCTAATGTTATATAAAATTGATGCCCGGCTGCATGTCCCACTAAATCATCTAATCTAGGTAGTGGAAACACATCCATTGACAAGTGTTCATTAACCCTTCTAAAGTCTAGACACATTCGTTTGCTACCATCCGGTTTGTTAAAAAGCACTATAGGTGATAACCACGCTGCACTTGAGGGTTCGATCACTCCTCATTCTTCCATCTCACTTAACATTTTACCAATTGTTTCTTTTGCGTGTTCGGGATATCGATACATTGGGGATCTACAAGGGTTCGGATTTGATACCTCTATGTTGGCTGGTTCTCCTTCAATCTTCCCAAGTTCTTTCTCACTAAGCATAAACAATTTATCATGGTCTAGGACAACTCGTGTTAGCTGCCTTAATTGTTCTTCATCAAGATGTTTCCAATTTTGTTTGTTAATTAATAATTGCAATCTTTCCTGTCGTGTACCTTGCTCTTTTACTTTATTATGGTGTGGCATCAATTCATTGGCTATTGTTACCATGTTTACCGGGGATTTAAGCTCAATATTAATTGATGAATCATCCTCGATAAGTGCTACTATGGTATTTTTCTTCACTAACTTCGATATTTTGGTGGTATTATCTAGGGTGATGGGAACAGTTCCTTCTGCATCTACCGTTACTAACAAAGGAGTAGTTTGTGATGAGCAATTTCTTTGGGGCCTAATCAGTAGTGTTGTACCCGGTGACTCACTCGCTTCTGTACGTATGACCTTGGCTTGGTACGGTTCCAACTTTACATTATCTTTTACATGTACCTTTCTTCTATTCTCATCAAGAATTTGAGCTTTAGTATGCTCTCTTATTTGTTGAATCGTTCGGCGTCACAACCTTATATGATTCACCTGATACGGAGCACCTCCCCAAATCATTTCCTTATCCTTACAATTCCAAGTTAAGCTTGATTTACTGATTATCTCACAACCCAGTAAAATTTCCCTGTCTAAATATACATCTGGTACTACCGTTACCCACTGACTACTTACTCCCTGATCTCCCACATGGACTTCAATCTGCACCATACCTAGTACCTTAAGATGTTTTCCAGTAATCCCAACTGGATTAGTTCTACCCTTGGTCGTATCTATTTGTAACCCTAGCCGTTTAACAGCACTCTTCTTTATTAAAGTTATGACACTTCCGGTGTCAATAATAGCTGCACACACCTTACCATTTACTATAATATTAATGACAGGTGACACTTCTTCCCTTGTTCCTATTAGATTTCTGGTTTGATAGTAATTAGAATAACCAGTACCATTATGTGGTGGAGGGCCATACCACGTAAAACCTGGTCTATAAGTAGCTTTTCCAGGACATGTGGGACTATTACTCCAACAACCAGGACGCTAACATTTAAAACATTTTGCTTTTTCTGGTTTGCTCCAACAATCTTTTTAGTCATGAGTGTTCTTTTTTCAAAAAGCGCAATACTTAGAAGTTTGGGATTTACCCCCTGATAACTTTTCCATATTTTGTTTTAACTCCTCTACCATCTTACCTAATTGTACTACTTCCATTTCTACTGCACCGTTTTCTTTACCTTGGTTAGGCTCATTTGCCATTTGCCTATCTGCCTGTGGCAATATCTCAATTGGCTCTCGTTTTTGCATCATTAACAGTCTTTCATTTTCTACTCTTTCAAGGAAATCCTTTAGTGGAATATGATCATCCATGAAAGATTCTAGCCTATCCCTATTATTTCGAGGAAAACCTTGCAACAACTTTCGTTTTATCATTCTATCCCTTTCTGGTAACTGTTGACCTTGAAATCTACCCTGTATTGCTGCATAATGGCACTTATATTGATGGGCAAAGGTTTGCGAATTTTCTATCCAATCATACTGAAATTTATCACTTTGTGTCCAAGCTTGATCAAAATTTAATTCTACTTTAAATTCTCTCGTAAAATATGTTCTCAAATCACCCCATGTAAATATTTCTCCCCTTTTCTGGGCAGTATGTATTAGGACTGCTAAATCATTGTCTACTCGGGATTTCGCTACTTCCACACGAGTACAAGAATCTTCTGTGCACCTTTCAACTGCCTCAAAGAACATTTGTAAACGAGCCGAGGAATCCAAGCTTTGCAATGTATCCAGTTCTAGTTTAGTGATATCACGGGGTTTAACTAATGGTGGAGTATTGTTCCTTGCCAGGTTTGATACATTTGGATTAAAGGTTACGGGTGGTAGATGGTAATCTTCTGTTGTTGGCTGAAAAAACTGAGTATTTATCCTATGATGAACTGGGGATAACTGTGGTCGTTGAACTGGCTCATGTCTCATCAAAGATGGTGAGAATGGAGGTGTAAATTCCCGCTCACTAAGAGGGACATATTGTCTCTCTACCGGCCTTTCCAACCCACTCACTCTCTCCGTTAAGTTACTAATTTGCTCTGTCACGTCTTTTAAATTATCTAACCCCTGTAACTCCTGTACTTTCTTTGCTATTACAGCCACTTGTTCCGCCATTAACTTCAACTCCCTCCTGATCCCCTGGTTTTTCGATTGCTCCTACACCTCCAACAGCCCCTTCACTCTGCACTTCTAATGCTTCTTCCATGATTTCTGCTCTAACGGCACTACGTGTTATAATTTTACTTGTAAGTTTTACTTTTTATCTACCCCCCCCCCTTTTTTTACTTTAATTTCCCAATTTACGTTACTTTATTCGTTACTTTACTTCCTTAATCTTTCCTCCCAGTGACCTATTACTTCTTTCAATCTTCTTCGTATTTTCCTTTGTCCCTCTCTATCAAAATGTACCCCGTCCTGTGCTAAATGTTGCCCTATTTCTTTACTGTTAAAATTGATATAATTGAATGTTCTACTATTGCCCACTATTTTATTCACCGACTTTTGTATTTTTCTATATCTCTCACTTGGAATTGGCCTACCTACTGGATAAATTCTATTTTCTATTTCTACAATTATAACTTTTGAGCCACATTCCTTTTCTATAAATTTTTCTATTTCTAATATTTCATTAGCCAATACCCGCGGTTGAGTTTCTTCCTTTATATCGTTACTTCCCAACCACAACATAGTGAGATCATGCCTCCACCTACTCACACTTTGCAGTCTCTCATCACTATAAAATGATTGGGCACGGGCACCGGGTGATCGATAAACAACTACCTGATCACCGTCAACCGTCAGTTCTCGAGGAACTTGACTGTGTTCTACTATTGCTACTTTAAACATCCGACCCAATTCCACGGATCTCCGCTAAAACCATTTTTCCGGGTCTGATTGATCCCACCTTAGCTGGCACCAGTGTAAAAGCTGGTATTTTTGTCGCCTTACTTTACTCTTAGATATTACTATTTTTACTCTACTTTTGGAGGGAAACAAAAACCCACTGCCTTTAACAAAAAAAAAAAAAAAAAAAAAACAGTGTATGCTACAACTCTATCCTATAGCTGTATCAACCTGGTCTGGAAAAAAAACAAGATACCGATGAGGAACAGGACTTGCCTTGCGAATACCAAAAATAAATCATACAAAGGACAAGTCCAGCTCCTCTCCAGTACTGGGTAAACGCTGCCACCACCAGACCAAAGTCGATCAGAGGAACCAAGTGAGCACACACCGGAAGGGTAGCGTAACGTTACGTTAAGAAGGCTCGCGAGTAAGCAACCCAGACTACAATTTTAACGGGGGTACGATCAGTGTTGTGAATTGAGAACTAACCTTTATATAGGTACACAGTCTATTTGTTATATCGGTGACGGAAATACTCAGACAATTATAAACCCGTTTATTTTATCAACCTATTTGGTACAAGTACAACAAGATCACTATAATAATAATTTCTGTTCCCCCCTCCCTTGCTAATATTTCCTACTCCCCGTTCTGTCACCTAGGACAGGAATAATTCCGTGTCTCGCCAGTTGACAGACCTAACACACATAAATAAAAAAAAACAATTATTACTATGAAATATCCCCCCTCCCTTAATACAGTTCCTACTCCCTTTTCTGCCTACTAGGACAGGAACAATTCCGTGTCTCACTAGTGACAGATCTAAGTACATATAAAAAAAAATTACATGAAGTGTCCCCCCTCCCACAATATTTCAAATAATTCCTAATAATAAATTTTGCACAACAAGGCCGAAATATAGTTAATACAATAAAAAAAAATCACATCCTAATCTCGATACTATAAATGAAAAGATAAAATTGCCAGCAAATGTTCTTAATTTTCTTTAGTACCACGTGGGTCACTATACACCAAGGGAGATCGCTAATAATGGCTGTCACCAGCAAAAGACGAGTTCAGAATCAGCTTGAGAAAAAACAATATACTTTACTTACTATGTCTGAATGTGAACACACAATATTCTTTAGTTAGTTATATCCCATCACGGGACTAATAGATTCACCACACTATATTCACACTACAATATTTATGATGAGAGCGAGTTTGAACTCTTACCTGTCACCAGCAAAAGACGAGTTCAGAATGAGGAAGAGCAATGCATGGTATTGCCTCTTCATCTTCCTCACTCCCTCCCCCAAGCAAAGTAGTGACCAACTCATCTCAATTTCTGGCATTTTCTATCAGTTCCACCCTTACTGGGGTATATAGTTACACAACATGATTTATACATATTAGTGAAATCAAATGCATTGCTTTCTCCCTTGTTTAAAGTTTTATATTACTGTAATTTACATATTCAAGGCATGTATTGTTCCGCCAACAAGAAAATGTACTGTCCCGCTTTAGTCCCTAACTAATCTAATTAATTTTCTGAGTAAGTTAAAATTAAATGCCGGTAACAGTATAGGAATGTTAGCTTCGTAATTATACATTATAATTATAAATGCAGGTTATTCCCTGTCTCCCATAAATTATTTTACATTCATTTCTTAAATCACCACGTATTTCTCTATCCCTATCAATCTACCTAAGTTTCAATTATTCCTCTCTTTAACCTATTTACCTAACTATAATCATTAATTCTATTTTCCTCATATTAACATTTTGTGTTGAAGAAGCCCACCACCGAGATTACTCGTTAGTGATAATCTCAGCCTGGCTACTCCCTACATTCTTACACTCATTTCGTGTTGAAGACGCCCACCACCGAGATTATTCGGTAGTGATAATCTCAGCCTGGCTACTCCATACAATCTTACACTAAAAACCTATTCTAATACATATAAATATATAATACTCGTAAATATCCTAAATAACTATACATATAAAATAGGGGTGTTACAGCACTTCTACACTCTCTCTCTCTCTCTTGTTCTATTAATTTCTTACCTAATTATCACGAGGAAAGAACATTGACCTAACATAACGTAACTCCACTTGATAAACCTAATTAGAACTGCTGAACTTTTCTTCAGAAACACCCATATTTTTTTACATTATCTATTATTTGGCCCAACTTTTGTGTTTGGTTTGATTCAGGGGATTCATTTTAACACTAGTTTATTGGTAAGATTGGGCTTGGTTATTTGTGTGTGGTCACCATTGAGGAATAAGGTTAATGATAACTTGTAGGAAATTGTTCATTTACTGATACCAACTAATATTTTTACAGTAATGTTGTTGCTGTGTTGTATGTTGCATTTTTTACATTTTAGTTTCGTTTTGCCAGATTTTGATTAGAGATACCATTACTCAAAAAGGTATATGTTACTAAAACACCAATGAGACTAAAAATATGCATATTTAAACAGACCTAACCTACCGTACACTATCTACCTGCTATTGGTAATCTTATATCTTACATTACATAATACTCCATAATTATTACATTTAGCTGTGAATCATGTGATGTGACACAAGTAGACATGATAAAATAGTCATTTCTAACATTGCTAATGACTTTCAATAATGTCATACTGTTGTCTGTCATGAATCATCATGGCGGCGGCACTTATTTCGCAGTAGATACTACTCTCTTACTCTCCACAGTTTCGACACACATTTCTACCACTCATACCGTCATACGCATAATGTTGTGTTTTGTTTCGTGTATACTTTTGTCAGCTGATCGAGCTTGCTTTTGATTGGCTGAAGTCAGTCTGAGTCACTTGAAAGCGCCACCCTGATTGGCTGAACAACATAGGGCACCCGGGAAGATTTAGGACTTCCTAACTACTTAGGAACAGGATAGGACGCCCTAAAAAAGTTTTGAGTATACCAACTTAGGGCAAGAGATAGGATATCCTAACCAGTTCGTAACTTAGGAGTTCTTAAGTCCAGATAGGGCGGCGAGGCTGCCCTAAGTTAGGAACGTTTGAGTATCCGTCCCCAGAAACCTTGACGCGTCCGAATCCGATGTGACTGACTGTAAATGATTCATGGCCTGCAAAGTTAATATTACCTAAACGGATTCAGGTCGGTTGTATGAATGCTTTAATTGCAAGGGAAGAGGAGGAAGAGGAGTGGGAGTGGTAGTGGGAGGACGAGGAGTGGGAGGAAGAGTGGTAGTGGGAGGAGGAGGAAGAGTGGTAGTGGGAGGAGGAAGAGTGGGAGGAGGAGGAAGAGGAAGAGTGGTAGTGAGAGGAGGAGGAAGAGGAAGAGGAAGAGTGGTAGTGAGAGGAGGAGGAAGAGGAAGAGTGGTAGTGGGAGGAGAAGGAAGAGTGGGAGGAGGAGGAGGAGGAAGAGTGGTAGTGGGAGGAGGAGGAAGAGTGGTAGTGGGAGGAGGAGGAGGAAGAGTGGTAGTGGGAGGAGGAGGAAGAGTGGTAGTGGGAGGAGGAGGAGGAAGAGTGGTAGTGGGAGGAGGAGGAGGAAGAGTGGTAGTGGGAGGAGGAGGAAGAGTGGTAGTGGGAGGAGGAGGAAGAGTGGTAGAGGGAGGAGGAGGAAGAGTGGTAGTGGGAGGAGGAAGAGTGGTAGTGGGAGGAGGAGGAAGAGTGGTAGTGGGAGGAGGAGGAAGAGTGGGAGGAGGAGGAGGAAGAGTGGGAGGAGGAGGAGGAAGAGTGGGAGGAAGAGGAAAGGAAAGGTGGGAGGAGGAGGAAGAGGAAAGGTGGGAGGAGGAGGAAGAGTGGAAGGAAGAGGAGGAAGAAGAGTGGGAGGAGGAGGGCCATCCGTGTTTAAACAAGTCGTCTCTCTCTCTCTCTCTCTCTCTCTCTCTGACGTAATATAATTTAATCTCTCTCTCTCTCTCTCTCTCACGACCAAAATCATTAAAATCACACAATTAACAATAGGGAAGGAGTAACATCATATCAACAAATCTCTCCCTGTTACCTGAAGGGCTATTTGAAATCCGAGATCATAATTATGGTATTCGTAGTTCAATTTATCTAGATCACACATCGGGTTCACTATTAGCAATATACACAGTTATTTAATTAAGGTGGTAATTCACTTTGGTTACATTGGAGTGCCTTGATTCCTCCATGGTATGTCAGGAAACAAGACCAGATGAACAAAAATAATGGTGTTTTGTTGCTTGGAATACTTTGGAGGATTCAGTTGCTCCAGATTTACCAACACAAAATTTCCCCCTTAAGAAATATTAATCTGTTCCCTGGGTGTGTATAAATTCCTATAATGTGACTACCTTCCAGTTCCCTTATCTCCCCTTTATTCCTCTCTTCTCCTATACTTACCTCTCTTTCCCTCCCTCCTCTTTCTACCTATTCCACTTTCCTCTTTAGGCCTACTCCCTTCCTTCCTTCCTTCCTCCCTCCCTCCTCCTCCTGCTTATTCCCCCTTCCCTCCTATACTCCCTTCCTTCCCTCCTTCGTCTCTGCCTCCTCCCTCTTTCCTTCCCTCCTCTTCCTCCTGCTTATCCCCCCTTCCCTCCTTTACTCCCTTCCTTCCCTCCTCCCTCCTCACCACCTTCTACGAACCACTAATAACAGCAAGCAAACCAAATTACAGAACTGTGTCTGCAGAGAGAGAGAGAAAGAGAGAGAGATGTGTGTATGTATGTGTGTATGTGAGGTAGGGGGGGGGGGGATTCAGCAACTGTGACCTGTTATTCAGTTTAAAATATACGATTCTCTGGAGTTATTCAAATGGAAACCAAACAAAACCCTTGACTAACAATAACTCAACCACACATAGGCTATATACTATTATAAAGCAGTATATATATATATATATATATATATATATATATATATATATATACAGGGTGATTCAAAACTACATTTACAAAATGACAGGGTAAAGTCCTGACATGATGTTAAACATATTTCCATATGTAATTTTCAAAAATTTAAAAAGTTAATGACAGACATGAAAGCCAAATCCATTACCGTGGGCGAATGATCGAACACTTCTAAAATTAACTCCTCCCCCCACAGCACCCCGTGTTCTCTCTCGGGTAGACGAGGGAACTTAATACAACGTATGAAGCAATAAACCCTTTTCGATCACGGGTATTGTTTTGTGGTTGAGTTACACTTACCGAGTGATACGTGTAGATGCCAGGGCGGTACACTCGTGATACATAATTTCTGACCAGAGTGTGAGGAGCAGAAAGCT
The DNA here is from genome assembly GCA_033782935.1 of Petrolisthes cinctipes. Taxonomy (NCBI): domain Eukaryota; kingdom Metazoa; phylum Arthropoda; class Malacostraca; order Decapoda; family Porcellanidae; genus Petrolisthes; species Petrolisthes cinctipes. Next base: position 38,176 of record JAWQEG010008726.1, read on the forward strand.
TCGAATCGCATGGTATTGCTCATTTCCCCACCCAGTACACTTATAGAGGCTGAGTTCGAATGCAGGGTATGTGTGTGTGGTGCCTGCCGTTCGTCTCTGGTCAAGGATTTCGTATCACGAGTGTACTACTAACTTATCTGATATTACAAGAAACACGAAGCCTTGGGATCGATTAAAAGCCAACGTATCTGTTTGAATCCCATGATCGATAAGGGTTTCATTGCTTCATACGTTTTATAACTTGCCTCGTCCACTTAAGAGAGAGCAGGGGATGAGGTAGGGGTAGGTGTTATTTTAAAGCGTTCGATCGTTCGCCCACGGCAATGGATTTGGCTTTCATGTGTGTAATTAACTTTTTAAATTTTTGAAAATTACATATGGAAACATGTTTAACATCATGTCAGGACTTTACCCTGTCATTTTGTAAATGTAGTTTTGAATCACCCTGTATATATATATATATATATATATATATATATATATATATATATATATATATATATATATATATATATATATATATATATATATATATATATATATATATTTATATTGTATCGAGGGAATACTAAGAGAGGAAAAGTGAAATATCTCACTGCAATCCTCTTACCCCGGGCATTGAAGACCCCGTGATGTAGTCAGAAAATTGGATGTTAGTGAGTCCTTCAAATAATGCCACGAAACACACACCTACTGTACTGTACATTGAAGGAGCTGGTTTCGTGGCATAGTCAGGAGGGATTAGAAGCCACCTGGTCCCATACACGAACACACGATCCGTTGCTCCATAGCGCTAAGTACCGTGGGTTTTACATTACACATCAGGGTGATCTAGGGTTTATGTGAAGGTCAACTGTACTGGTGGAAATGGAAGGCTTTTGGTGCCACTAACTAACCTATGCCACGAAATACACTACTGTATCTCATTCTTCTTATAATTATGGTATTTACTGATCATTATTCCCAATTCTTTTTAAAAACATAAACTTTATAACTCTATGTAAATGTAGTCATTAAATAAATAATTTTGCATGATGAAACAGCCTCCCAACAAAGTTTGTACATACAGTAGCCTAATGGGACTCAGGAAAAGTCACCATAATGAAATAACATGAATACATAAAACTGAAACTGAGGAAAGTTTAATTACTGAGTAAACTGAAACTTGAATTAATAAAATGGTCCATAACGAAGAAGGTTACAGCATAATATACGAGAATAATGCAAGATTACAGAAAAACTATAGATATACTATAGCCTACTTCAGTGGCTCAGGGAGTTTTCCTCAAAATGATAAAATAACTATTAATAAAAAAAAAAATAATAGTAATAATAATAATAATTTTCCTATACCGGTACATACAGTATTTCAAGTTATTGTGCAACTTCAGTGCATCATCATTCATATCATATATCTCTCACCAAGCCATATACAGTAAACCTTTGCCAGTAAAAATAGACCAACTAATGGCTATAGTACAGTAACAGTACAATAAACAAATAGCACACTTCAAAATCAAGACTAAAATCCGTGAACACTTTAATTTGAATTAATGCCTATGTGAATGTCATGGCCTCTGGTTAGGTAGGTACTGTACTGTACACCATAACATCATAATTATGACACATATATATTCAATACAGTCCCGATATACCATTACTATCTGGTACAATACTCATAGGGTCCATTCCACAGTCGTATTCGTTTGTTAGCTTCCCAACCAACCACATTTGTAAGGCTTCATTATTTTCCAAAAGCTGAGTATTCACATTCACAAAATCTATCCAACAGTAAGATAATGATGATCACTGTATAGTTTACTCACCAAATTCATTAAATAATTCACCCATAAGTCATTTAAACGACTAACATTCTTTCGTTTGTGTGCTTACAAACCAATACCAACCACTGTGGAATCGACCCATAGTTTCATAATAATACTCAACTACACAGTCTATTCACAAAGGCAGCTGGTCATCACTCATATACTGAACTGCAGAACCAATAATCTCCTTACATTACAATACTACTTAGTGTTAAAAGGTTCGAGTCTGAGTGCCAGTGTAATGATAAGCCTACTGTACCCAACATACTGTACTGTACTTTTACACCAATACTGTACCGTTGTTTTTTACTTGGTGGAATTAAAGGACAGTAGTAACATTAACAATGATCATTTTAATATCAACCAAGGTTTTTTAATGGATTGCCATTAAATGTCCGGAGTAGTGAAAATTGCACGATTTTTAAGAAAAGACTGAAAACACATCTGTTGGCTGAGTTTTACGACACGGATGATATGAATATTAAGTGATTATAGTGTTTAATAATATTGAGAGAGGCCCTGCGGAGCACCATCTGCTGGTGGAGCGGGGCATAGAATATCCAACAACAAGTAACAAGTAACCATTTTTGTATAGTTCACTAGGGGACGGTTAAATAATTTTGGAAATTGAAGGACAGTAGTACACGTAAACCATTTTTGTATAGTTCACTAAGGGATAGTTAAATCATTTTTTAGCATGATCAGTTTAAGGACCCTGTGATCGTGTATGAAATTCAAATTTGGAGGCTTCTGATTCCTCCTACCTTTGCCACGAAACAAGCTCCTTCCATATAAATGATGTTCGTGGCAATGTTTGAAGGACTCAATTATCTCCAATTCTCTTACTACATCACAGGGTCCCATAAAACGAGATTAAACTAACTAATGGCGTAGGCTAGTTGTCTATTGTATGGAAAAACCTTACGTAGGCTACCGCTTTTGGGACTACATTTCGTGTTTTCCTTACAATGCAGCACTCTCTCTGTTGAACCACGTGGCATATTATAAAGTGAATGACAAATATAATTATAAAAGAGTGCATTATAAGTGGAGTTAAGTGCTGGCAAAAAGTTTATGCCGGGTGCCGATTTCACTCATCGTGCTGCAATAAACAGTTATTAATTAATACACTTATTAATTTTTCTTACCTTTAATACTTTGTGAACCCTCCATGACGTCTCTTCACTTTCCTCAGTCGCTTGGGTAGTGATTGGGTAAGTTTTTGTAGGGTTACAGGTGATATATTTACCCAAGACTCCCCAGTTGCAGCCTCGAGCTTATGAACGGTGCCGACGTCCTTGCCTATTAAATCCCGTGGAAAATCTGTATATGTGGTCCACGCGGCAAATATTTACAATTTATGTATATTTAAGTAGGGGACAATGTAGTGTGTTCGTGTGTAATGAATATAATAGGCGGTTGCACTTAACTTTCGGCAGAATAGGCTTTCGAAAAATCGCGACCGCTTTTGAGACGAAGTCCAGCGTAGCGCTTCCGAGACAAAGTCCAGCGGTGTTAATACCCTAAGTTCAGACTCCAGCGTTCACGGTGTCTTTCTCTCCCAAGTCCTTCTTTATAATAAGCCACTGAACACTGTACAAAGTAGTCCACATCATGATGGGATGCTCATGTGCTACTTCAAGTTGCCATCTCGTAAATCATGTATTTTTTTTAATTAAATGACGCTTTCAATATTCTTTTAATTCCATCACCATTTATATATAGATAATTTCATTAATTACTCACTTAATTTCATAAATTATTTTCTCATCTCATAGTATTATAATCATTATTATTAATGCAATCTATCAACCTTCTGTATTCATTCGCAATTTTCCACCATCCCATTTTCACTGCTACGTGTCAGTAATACGTGACCAGCTGACCCTACCGACATGGCTTCCAGCCTGCTTCCAGCCGGTATGGCTTTTTTTTTCAAGCATTTTGCTAAGCCACAAGAACTTTTTCATTTATGTGTGGATCATAGGCTAATTTTGAAACATAAAATAACTGAGCAGTGTCGAAAGGAGGCTACTATGGATTATAATAACAGGCCCAGGTTTCTTCGAAAATTTAATCATCTGCACAATTTTCCTGCAAGTCTGGTAAGAGTTAAAACCTTTTTGTAATATATTTTATTAACAAATAGCAATAATAATTATGTACAACAATTGTAATGGCCAGTCAGGTAGTCTGCTAAGGATAATAAAGGGGGGCAGTTAGGTCACGTGAGGTTATGTCCCGGTAGTGTGCCCCAGTTATGTCCCGGTAGTCTGCCTCGGTTAGGTCCCGGTAGTGTGTCCCAGTCCAGATTAGGTTAGGTCAGGTCGGGTGAGGTCTGACTAGTTTCTACTGTATATTGTGCCGTGGTCTGCCCCGGTTAGGTCCCGGTAGTGTGTCCCAGTCCAGATTAGGTTAGGTCAGGTCAGGTGAGGTCTGACTAGTTTCTACTGTATATTGTGCCGTGGTCTGCCCCGGTTAGGTCCCGGTAGCCTGCCCTGGTTATGTCCCGGTAATCTGCCCCGGTTAGGTCCCGGTAGTCTGCCCCGGTTAGGTCCCGGTAGTATGCCCCGGTTAGGTTAGGTCAGGTTAGGTTTGGTTAATTATCTAAACTTGCCTCGGATTTCCAAAATCTTGACATTTATCCCTCAGGAAAATTGCAAAACCCGAGCCAACTTTTGCCGAAACTTGGCTCAGATTTCCAAAATGGTGACATTTATCCCTCAGGAAAATTGCAAAACCCGAGCCAACTTTTGCCGAAACTTGGCTCGGATTTCCAAAATCTTGACATTTATCCCTCAGGAAAATTGCAAAACCCGAGCCAACTTTTGCCGAAACTTGGCTCGGATTTTCAATTTTTCGACTTTTATGGAGGTCAAGAAACCAGTATCAATGCAAAATAAGCTCATTTACGTGTTTTCCCCCACCCAAAACCCCCGGTTCCCAGTGCTCTCCCCCAAGATTGAAGGGGTTAGGGAATATGTATAAACCAAGTGGTTTCCGATCAATATTATGGTCACTAATGAAAAGAACAAGTAAAAATAAGCAGGAAAAAAAAGAAAAAAAAAAAAAAAACACGTGGACCACTTATACAGAATTACTCGGAAAATCTGTATATGAGTTTCACGCGGCAAATAGTTACAATTTATGTATATTTAAGTAGGGGACAATGTAGTGTATTCTTGTGTAATGAATGTAATTGGCGATTGCACTTACTTTCGGCAGAATAGGCTTTCGAACAATCGCGACCGCTTTTACTTGTTACTTGTTACTTGTTGTTGGATATTCTATGCCCCGCTCCACCAGCAGATGGTGCTCCGCAGGGCCTCTCTCAATATTACTAAACACTATAATCACTTGTAATACTCATATCATCCGTGTCGTAACATTCAGCGAACAGATGTGTTTTCAGTCTTTTCTTAAAAATCGTGCAATTTTCACTGTTCCGGACATCTAATGGCAATCCATTAAAGAGCCTTGGTGCACACCTTTCAAACGCTCTGAAACCCATTGTCAGAATACTCCTTGGCTCATTTAACCTGTATTTCTCATCACTATGCCTGAGTTCCATTGAGGTATTTACTTGAAAACCTCTTAAAAGATTCATCAAGTACTCCGGTTTTCCAAATTTTAATGCTCGGAATGTTAGAAGACATATCTTGTACACAATCCTCGCCTTTATTGGTAACCAATGTAAGTCAATGAGTGCTGGGGTTATCTTCTCACGAGATGGAAGACCTTTAATTAATCTTGCTGCTCTGTTCATTACGTTTTGCAATTTTCTTAACCGATAGTCTGGCAAACCATAATATAGGGAATTGCAGTAATCCAGTCTGCTTATGACATAGTTATGAAGAAGCATCTTCACGGTATCCTGATCTAAATATTTTCTAACAAAAGCAATGTTCTTCAGGTGATAACCAGAAACTTTCACCACTTGATTAATTTGAGCTTCGAAAGAGAGATTTTCGTCTAGCAGCACTCCTAAGTCTTTCACTTTGTTTCTTACATTCAGCGTACTACCATGCACTCGTAAGCTTGAGATGTCCAATCTTCTAAGATTGGTCTTCTTTCCAACGATCAAACACTCAGTTTTACTTGGATTTAACTTGAGTTGTTTCAAATCCATCCAATCCTTAATATCGGACATAATAACACTCAAATTCACCTCTGCATCCACCACATTATTTATAGATATATAAAACTGTGTATCATCAGCAAATAGTTTGAAGTTCGCACCATATTTCTCTAGTATATGTGATAGTTTGATAGTGTAGATACAGAAGAGAATAGGACCCAATACACTCCCCTGAGGGACTCCTCTTCGCAGGGGTTTATTTCTTGAAAAGGATTTCCCAATCTGTACACAATATGTTCTATCTTTTAAATAACTTTCCAGATAGACCAGTGCATTCCCCTCAACACCTATAGACTTTAAATCATCTAGGAGTATACTATGCACTACTGTGTCAAATGCAGCACTCAAGTCAAGCATAATAAGAACACTACACTTTCCTTCATCCATTAACACAATTAGGTCATTTACTACAGTACATAGTGCAGTCTCAGTTGAGTATAGCTGCCTATATGCAGACTGACTATCAGGTATAGCCTTCACCTTATTCAAGTGATGCCATAACTGATCTAAAATCACATTTTCAATCACTTTCGATAAAAAGGTCAGATTTGATACTGGTCTATACGAACTTAGACTCTGAGGATCAAGGTTGCCTTTTACAATAGGCTTGATAATAGCCAATTTCTCACTCTCCGGAAAAACATTGTTATCAAAACTTAGGTTGATAATTTGCAGGAACACATTAAAGATTTCGTCTACATTTTTACTCGTTATAACATCCGATACAGGTAACGGATCATTATCGCAATGAGTTAATTTCACTCGTTGTACAATTTCTTTCATCTTGGCCATACCGATGTTTTGAAAGCTAAGTAATTTGCTCTCAGACATTTGAGTATGTCTATGCATCACATTCAAACCACTTCCTGGAAAGCTTTCTACTATAGTTGCTATTTTATTGTCGAAAAATTCTAAGAATTTGTTTGCAAGTACTTCATCAGGATATCCTTCAGGCAACCTTGGCTTCTTTTTATTACCAGTTAAATTATTGAGTATGAGATATAGTTTATTCATATCTGACCTGGCCTCCTTGACTTTACTAGAGTAATATTGCCTCTTTCTCCGTACTATGAGTCTGTTTTCTTCTCTCTTTGCGTGTTGATAATCTCTTCTAGCAATATCAGTGCGTAGTCTACGCCAAGCTCTTTCTTTTTTCTTCTTCTTTGCCTTAGCTCGTGATATCTCACCATTAAACCATGGTGCATGATCTTTCTCAATTATTTCTTTTGTGATTACAGGACACATTGCCTCATATTCCTCTTTAAAAACACGATTATACAAAATCGATACACATCGCACACACTTTCCCGCCTCCGTCATATCATGTTCACAGCTATTATGCATCTCTGTTTCCAAACTTCGTATCGCACTGTCAATAAGTGTCTCGGGATCGAAATATTTTTTAACTCTGAAACTGATCCATTTTCTTTGCGCCCTCTCTTTCTCAAAGGGAATTTCAAATCGAACTAACTTGTGAATTGGAGATATGCTACATACTTCATCCACATCAACATTTTGTAGGAGATCGTGCCGTGCATCACAAAAAACCAGATCCAGCATATGTCCCCTACTGGACGTAGCCTTAGTCACTTTATTTACAAAATCAAAACCATTCATCATCTCTATGAATTCAACAGCATGATGGTTATCAGTATCATCCACCCACAGATTGAAGTCACCCAATATGAATACATTTCTGCTTACTGAATCCACCGTCTCAAGATATAGTCTAAACTCAGCAAGAAATGTAACAGCGTTAGCACTTGGTGGCCTATACACCACTATGAAAACAAATTTCCGCCCACCCATCTCACAACTGACCTGCATATGCTCGAAACTAATCCATGACTCCACCTTATCTAATTTTACTTTCTTGAAAATATTAGATACAAATAGTCCCACTCCACCACCTCTCTTGCCTTGCCTCGGCACATGCAAGAAAGTATGCGTCACGGGTGTCATTTCTCGAATCTTAGCTTTGTCATAACTACTCAACCATGTCTCTGCCAACGCCATGATATCAAAATGATCATTGTTAATTAGATCGCAAATATCCATTGTCTTATTACCCACTGATTGTGCATTGAAAAAACAACCTCTAATAATGTTTAAGTTTGTGCTGTTCAGTATCCGTTTTCTGTGCTACTTTTGATTTTCTGGAGTTCCTCTTGCATCACTGAACAATACCTCACATCATTTGCCATATGCTCAAAATCAGTTTTCTTAAACCTCTTACAGCTTATACATTTTCTCTCAGTAGACGTACAATCCCTCGTGTTATGGTTACCAGCACACTTAGCACATATTGGATCTTCTCCCTTTCCTTTGGATAAACATCTAAGTGCAGTATGACCAAACCTTTGACAGTGATAGCAGACCGTCGCCCTATATCTGTCCCTCACGGAATAGACACCCCATTCCAATTTAATTTGATCACGATTCTTATGAATCAGCTCCCTTATCTCTGGATCACACTTAATAATGTAATGAGTAGTACCACCTGTAGCAGGCTTGTCAAAAAGTAGCTCCATTTTTTCCTTGACGTCAGTTACCCCTTGTAAGTAGTCATTTCGATCAATCAAGTTCTCAATTAGCTTGTCTCCAGATTCTTCTTTGTTGACGTTACAAATCATTATTTTAGGCTTTAACTTCCTTACATTCTTTGTCGTCACATCGGGTACAGCCCCAAGTTTATGAGCTGCTTCATCTCTCTTCTTTTCGTCCTCAAAATTCATTACGATTTCTCCCTTCTGTGTGAATCTTGTGTTGACTATCTGTGTACCATCTAGAGCCTCAGCAACTTCTTTCTTTTTATCTGCAACCTTCAGCTTATCGTCCGTAGACTTCACCACCAGCAGATTCTTCTTCTCGTTTTTCTTCTTCTTCTTCTTCACTACAGTTGCCCAGGTCTCATCAGTCAGGTCTGAGTCAGCGCTGATCACATCACCAACTCGACCCAACTCTGTCACAACATCCTCCATCTTTCCTTCCACTAGCTTCTTCATTTGATATTTCATATCACTCGTTACTTTCTTCAACTCAATAATATCCTTCGTTACTTTCTTCAACTCATTAATATCCTTTTGAACTCTGTTCAGACCTATATAGCAACTATCACATGACCAATTTATCAACTTGATATTGTCAGGTTTCACACCATTGAGATGAGCACATTTCAAGTGACACCAGCTAGTACAAGTTTCACAACCAATCCACTTATCCGTCCCCCCAGTTGTCTCCATACAAGAATAACACCTGGCCTGGCTGGCCATGATTGGCCAGGGTATTCAATAACTCTCTGATCGATTATTAAGTATGAAACAACAGTATACTGCCCGTTGACGCGAATATACACGGAGCACGTATCAGACACGTCTATCCGCCGCGACACTAATTGAGACTAATAAGTCCAGAGAAGCAACACCACACCATTAAATTAAATTATTCGGGTGTTTTACAGTACCGTGAATGTAGCAAGGGTCAAGAGGTATGTCACTACCCTTGTCACGATACACATTACCATCTCTATAACTAGTCAATGAGAAAGTTGTCTTGTCACTTCGTAACACATAACACTCCACGCCAGTTATTTCTTGGCAATGTTGACCCTGTCCCTACGCCTCCTTTGTACAACAGAGGTGGTTTAATCACGGCCCGTCGACTGGTGTAGCCAAAATTTTGAATAGACCGCCTCAACGATTTTACAGACATTTTCTGAAACAGTCCTTTACAATACGAGATGTAATGTGAAGATTCTTTTCTAACTCCCACCTCACAATATTCTTCTTTCCACGATCAGAAATTTGTCTTGGCCTACCAGAGCGACATTTCTGAGTTACGAGTATAAAGTTATCTACCATCCCAAGCACCAACTGAACGTTCTGATACACCTGTTTTGTCTATTTCCTTAGTCTGGTGGCCTGTATCTTTTAGTGCGACAATCTTGGAGATGATATCCTGTATTAGCTGAGCACGGCGAGGCATGATAATTAATGACACCACAACACAGTGCACGAATATCCAGAAAACACGGTAATTGAATGGGCTCACAGAACATGGTAGTCCTCCTCTTACTGAGGCGAGGGAAACACTGTGGATTAGAGATGTAAAACTCGCGAGTCAATCGTTCAAATTGAACGACTCCTTTCACTGAATCGGGACTCACGAGTTACTTGTAGAACTCGACTCGATTCGACTGACCTAGGAATCTCGCACTCGCGGCAGCGGTGGTACCAGTACTATCCGACTCAGCCCGAGTTTTTTTTTACCACGATATGTAGAATGTTCTTCAAACAGGTCCATAATCTAATGCAAATCTATAGCGAGTGGGAGGGAGTTGGCAACATTCAATAATTCACCGGGTAATGAGCGAGTGAGCACAACCTACTCCATACTCGGCTGGCTAGTAGTCTGGCTACTGACTCCATGAATCAAGTGACTCAAGTACCCGATTCGCCTTAGTGAATCACTCATAAAACTCGAGTCAGTAAAAGGAATCGAGTTTTACATCTCTACTGTGGATTTTGTGCCTCTGTGAATCAGATACTGAGTGTGTCACTCTGTGGTCTAGCTATGATGCCAATTATCGTTTTTTATTCAGACAAAGTTTGGAGGAACTTTGGAGGGAAATGAGGATTTAATAATGGTTTGAATTCGTTTTATCACACAGGTATCGTCATGGCCAAAATCATATTCTACACTTGCTCATATTCATCATACATTATTCACTCAGGGCCAAGGGAAAAACATCATATTGGCAACTATAATCCAGGCGAGGTCCAGCGGGAAACTGGTGGGAAATTGGCGGGAAACTTAAACCCCAACTCTTTCAATGGTAAGGAGGCTCAGTAATATAAATTATCACAGATCGCTTCTAGGAACAAAAAATACCGAATGTTCGGGTGTTTTGAGCCTGAATTTGAGAAATAAACGGCTCACAGAGTTTAAAACACTGTATTTCAATCGATATATCTACTGAATTAATTGTCAAAACAAAGTCTAATTAGGCCTCGGTACCACAAGCAAAATTCGCAGAGTAAGTATCATTGAGCCATATTCAAGAACATCTATGGTGTATACGATGGCGTGGGGACGGTACGACGGCTCTGTTGTTTGTCTATGGAGCCATCATACCGTTACCACACCATCGTATGCACCACAAAATAATGTTCATGAATATGGTACAATAGGTTACAATTACGTCGTCATCTCTCTCTCTCTCTCTCTCTCTCTCTCTCTCTCTCTCTCTCTCTCTCTCTCATTTCCTACTTCATTACGACTTGAGGGAGGAGGGGGGTATGCTTTTTATTACCCTGTTTCTGTATGTCTGTTATTTTTTTTTTCACTCGTTCGTTTCATTATCTCCCTTCTCTCTTTCCTTCTTGTCATCTCCTCTTTCTCTTCCTTTCCTTCATGCTCTCTTTACCTTTATCTCTCTCTCTCTCTCTCCTTTCTTTCTTTCTGTTCTTAATTATCTATCTCACTTTTATCTTCCTCTTCCTCTATCTCCCCTTTCGTTACTTATCCTCTTCTTCTCTCTTCCTTTATTCTCTTACACCAAATTATTATTATTATTATTATTATTATTATCATCATCTTCCACCTTTCTCTTCGTTCTCTCTTCCTTTCTTCATCTCTCTTAATTAATCTCACTTTCCTCTCTTCTCTTCTTTCGTTTTTTTTTCCCATAATCGACTTCTACTTTCACATGTCATTTTTTTTTTATTATTATTTCCATTCTCCCCTCTACCTTTCTTCTTATCTTTATTCAATCTTGCCTCTCCCCTCTTTCATTCCATACCTTTCCCTCTATTGTATTCTCATCTTCATTATAACACTCTCTCTCTCTCTCTCTCTCTCTCTCTCTCTCTCTCTCTCTCTCTCTCTCCTCAGTTTTCCATTTCTCCTTTAGCCTCTTTCTCCTTTTACTTCATTTTTGTCCTATCATTCCTTTTTCTTTCTATCTTCTGTCTTTTATCTATTTCCTTTCATTCTTTTCTACTTCTTACTTTTTCTATTCTTCATATTTTTCCTTTTCTCATCTTCCTTCTTCTCCTCTGCATCTTTTCTTTTTCCTTCCTTTATCAAGTTCTCTCTTTCTTTTTCCCTTTTCCTATATTTTTCGTCTTTTTCTTTCCCCTCTTTCCTCCTCTTTCTCCATTTATTCTCTCTTTCTCTCCACTATTATTCCCTCCTTCCTCATCTCCTTCCTTTTAACTTTTTTCGCTTCCTAATTATTATCTTATGTAATGTATTTCTTGCTCCCTCCTCCCTTCCATTATTCAGTTTCTTCTACTACTTCTACGTTCTTCATTCACCCCCCCCCCTCTCTCTCTCTCTCTCTCTCTCTCACACACAAATTTCCATCATATTCTCATTCCTCTTTCACCTTTTTCTCTCCCACCAATTCTTTATTCATCTCCCCCCCCCCTCTCTCTCTCTCTCTCTCTCTCTATTGTGTCCTCCCCACCACTAATACCCCCTCATATCATTCATTCACTCAAAAGGATGTTGAAAGAAGCTCCCACCATCTCCTTCAATAAGCTCACCCTCCCTTCCTAATTACCTACCTACCTTCTTACTAACGTACAGTTGGACACATGAATGGGTGGTACAGCCCAGGTGAAAGACACTTGTCCCATTTGAGTAACCAGTGTCTATTATGAGGTAGTTGCTTTTTATTACCATCCTCAATACTGACTTCTGCCCCTGATGTCTCCTATTTAGCACTGAGGAACTTGATATTGGCAGAAATTGACCATCTTTCACTTGGGCTGTACCACCCATTCATGTGTCCAACTGTACCTCCTATGTTTACTTACCTACCTACCTACCTACTTGGCTATCTACCTACTTACCTATATACCTACTTACTCTTTCTCCTCTTCCTCTTCCTCTTTCCCTTCTCCTCCTCCTTCTCTTTTCCATCTCCTCCTCCTTCTCTTTTCCTCCTCTTTCCCTTTTCCTCCTCTTTTCCTTCTCCTCCTCCTTCTCTTTTCCTCCTCCTTCTCTTTTCCTCCTCTTTCTCTTCTCCTCCTTCTCTTTTCCTTCTCCTCCTTCTCTTTTCCTCCTCTTTCCCTTCTCCTCCTTCTCCTCTTTTCCTTCTCCTCTTCCTTCTCTTTTCCTTTCCTTCCCCTCCTCTTCCTTTACTCCCACCTCCTCTTCCTCTTCTTTCTCCTTCATTTTTTCATTCATGCAATTCTTCAGCTTCCTTCTCCTCCTCTTTCCTCATCATTTTTTGCTTCATTCATCCATACGCTTCCCAATCCACCTCTTCCTCAATCCCTACCTAATCCAACCACCCCTCAGATCTTCCAATCCAACCGGCTGCTTTGTCTAAAATTCACTCATCCATATCCCAATCCTGACAGCCAATCTCTCCCAATCTTCCCCATACAGACATAGATACCTACATACCTAATACTCCACACCTCTCATACATACATACATAATTATATACTGTACATACATACATACATACATAACACTCCACACCTCTCATATATACATACATACATACATACCTAATACTCCACACCTCTCATATATACATGCATACATACATATATATACTGTACATACATACATACCTAACACTCCACACATCTCATATATACATACATACTTACATATATACATACATATATACTGTACACTCTCCCAAAAATGTATCGGCATTGCTGGCTAGATCCTGCTGAGAAAAGATCGAAGCTACATGTATGACTGTACTGTGGAGTTGGTATTTCTGCTGGCAATGAGTTGACTCTTATTTCTGTACTAACGTGAAATCTTTTATCATACATAATTCATGCATTAGGCAAGTCGTGGAGTAAGAGTTGTGACTTTATTTTTACAGATATACGTTATGTGATTTTAAGGATTGATGGTTTGGGGGGAGGGGGAATTTACTGAATTATTGAATATAATGAGAATGATAACCCAGAGAATAAAGTTACCAAATCGAATTTTAACCAAAAAGGAATCTTTGAGTAGATTCGCTGTAACTGTAGTATTTTGTCTTAAATATAATGCAGTTATAACATAGGGTAGGATCAAGTAGGCTTATGCTTTTTCTTCTCATTCTTCTAAATAAGGTTTTGTAAAGTAACACAAACAGACATTGCCCTCTCCAGAAAGTGACGTGTATAAACAAACATGTGAACCAACCAACACCTCAAAGCTTCACTCGATAATCTCGGGGCTTCAGTCTCAGGCCACGACTGACGGCCTCCTGTCCCGAGGTAGAGGTACAGTATATAAAAAAAAGTAAAAATAAAATAAATAAAAACTGCGGTGTGGATTAGTTGAGTTTTCAGCATTAGAAAGGGGCAAATCTTACGATAAAATTTGAAATTTCTCTAATAGGTGAAGAAATGCGAATATGTTTCGATTTTTCATCCATTATAGTTTCTCTGACTCATGAAGCAATACGAATATGCATAATTGGTAACTGATCGGCAGGAATACCACTATCTATAAGGTTTCAAAGCAATGTACCATAATGCTACGTTTATTGTCGTTTTCGTTCATTCGTTTTAATGCCGATACTTTTTTGGGAGAGTGTACATACATACATACCTAACACTCCACCCCTCTCATACATACATACATAATACTCTACACCTCTCATACATACATACATACATAACATTCCACACACACCACTCATACATACATACATACATACATAGCAGGGTATAACTTTTCATAACACAACACAATAATTCACCACAACACAGTATAACACAGAGCAATACACCACAACACAGCATCGCGATTACAGCAGCATAGCACACCATAACTGCATAACACAACACAGCACAATAAACCAAAGTGTGAAACAAAACACAGCACACCATAACACAACACACCATAACACAACACACCATAACACAACACAACACAACACACCATAACACAACACAACACAACACAACAACACAACACAACACAACACATCATAACACAACACAACACAACACACCATAACACAACACAAAACAACACACCATAACACAACACAACACAACACACCATAACACAACACAACACAACAAACCATAGCACAACACAACACACCATAACACAACACAACACACCATAACACAACACAGCACAGCATTACACAACACAGCACACCATAACACAACACAACACACCATAACACAACACACCATAACACACCATAACACAACACAACACACCATAACACAACACAACACAACACAACACACCATAAAACACTGCAGAGGTGGACAGGTGTGTGTGTGTGTGTGTGTGTGTGTGTAAAATTTATATGCAATCCATATGTGTACTTGAGAGAAAGGTATTTGAAACAGGTGTATACGAGGCAGGTGTGTGAGGGACAGGTGTGTGAGCTGAATGTTTGCTTGGGCGAAAATGCGATGACTTTGCAGGTATGTTTCACGGCTGTAATGCGAAAGGCAAGCGAAAATGGAAAAGAGAGAGAGAGAGAGATTTTGTTTTAATTAATTTATTATAATCATGGAGTGACAAACATGGTACAATATATATTATATCAAATTATATTATGCATATAGATGACATTATTATTGTATAAGCTAGTGAAATACATTTGTAATATATAGTACAGTAATATATGGCACATGGTTACAGGTAAATTATTGTGTATAAAAATGAATGACAATATTATAGCAACAATTGAAACAAACTTATATAATTCAGTATTACAGTAGTAAAGATCACAGAATATTATGTGTATTATTATATCAATTAGTTAAATAAACTTATAATAAACAGTACTACACTAGATGGGACATGGTACAGTACTAGAGGGGACATTGTTACAAGGAAATTACTATATCTATTTAGATCACAGGGAAAATTACTATATATATAGACATAACAATATTATCATATTGGACTAGAGAAATTAGCTTATAATATACAGTATTGTACTAGATAGGATATTGTTACAGGGACATTACTCTATGTATAAAAATGACACTATTATTATATTGAACTAGAGAAATAAACTTATAATATACAGTATTGTACTAGATAGGACATTGTTACAGGGAAATTACTATATGAATTGAGATCACAAGGAAATTACTATTTGTATAAAGATAACAATATAAATATATTGAACTAATGATATAAGCATATAATATACAGTGTTACAATAGGTAGGACATTGTTAAAGTTAAATTACTATATATATTGAGATCACAAGGACAAAATTATTATATTGAACAAGAGAAATTAGCTTCTAATAGACAGTATTGCACTAGATAAGACATTATTACAGTTAAATTACTAAATGAATTGAGATCACAAGGAAATTACTATATGTATTGAATCACAAGGAAGTTACTATATTTATAAAAATTACAATATTATTATATCAGCTAGTGAGAAAATATACATATACATACACATGCATATATTATATTATACAATACTGGATTGGGGACATTGTTATAGGGAAGTAATAAATATGACTATGTTATTATATCTGCCAATGACATACACTTATCATATACTGGATGGGACATTTGAGATTGTTTCAACATAAAATGTTATTATATCTGCCAGTTAAATACACTTATTATATAATGGATGGAACATATGAGATTTTATCACCATAATATGATGGGCAACAGACATTAATTAAGAGTCCATAGCTTTCAATGCAAGTTACATATACAGGAGAGTCTTTGTATGCATATCAATCAATCTTAAGCATCAACAACCACCAAAGTTTGGATGACGGACCAGAATAACATCCAATCCGTCATCAGCAAGCCGGAAGCGACACATACCAAACAAGTCCTGTCCCCGGGGCAACAAGTGTCTTACTGAAGGACACTCAAGGCAATAATGTTGAAGATGGTTGGCATTAGGAGCGTCACACAGCTTACATGATGAGTAATGAGGAATGTCCCCCGCCTCAGCCACCTGCCACAGGGGCCGGTATCCCAATCGAAGTCGAGCGGACACAACATTGTGTCTGCGGACCATGAGACCACTTCGGCGATACTTTGGTCGAGAGAGACGGAAGTGGTCATAGTGCTGAATAGATACACTTTGAGGTCTTTCGGCATTCATGCGTTGGATCGTAGGAAGAAGAGCAGCAGAGAGCAAGATTCTTTTGTAGCTGAAGATGGTGGGTGTAGCATCATCAGGCAGAGGCAATTCACAGGCATTTTTGGCAAGGAGATCCACTCTATCATTGGCAGCTATTCCAATATGAGAAGGAATCCACAAAAAATGTATGCAGAGAGAATGGTCCTAGGCTGCAACCAACTGATGCAAGATCTGGTGAATGAGTGAACGATGCATGGGTTGTGGAGACGAGATGGCTTGAAGTGCAGATTGTGAGTCACATATCACTACACCATTCACTCGCCGCCGACAGAGGAGGCTGATAGCCAGTAGGAATCCCTGTAATTCGCAATATGTGGAGCTGGAAGAGTTGGGTAACCTGTGACCAGCCCAGCCTCCCTCCGGCTGCTCCATGTCTGGTGAGTACATGGCACATCCCGCACTACCATCTGGTTGCACAGATCCATCCACATACAGGCAACAAGCATCAGGGACAGAGGAGGAGAGTTTGATGATATGTTCCAAAGCAAGCTGTTTTTGGAGGTAAGGTAGATCAGTTTTGGAGGTGGGAGTGAAAGTGACTTGAAGCTGTGGTATCCTCCATGGAGGTGGCCCATGATCAACCTCAACCATTGGAACATCAATATGAAGGCGCTGCAGGGTGGAGCACACAGTGTTGACAAGGGTGCGGACACCTGGACGAAGTGGAGGGTGAAGTGCAGCAGGATCAAGTGAGGCTCTCAGGACATGAGCATAATATGGAGCAAAGTGGGAAGAGTGAAGGCACTTGACACTAAAGTGGGTGACGTTGGTGTGTATTCTATCAACAATTGACGGGAGATTGAGTTCCATTAACATTTTCACAATTCTGGTGGATGGTGGACTTCCTAGAATATACCGCATCACTTTGTTCTGAAACTTATCTAATGGCACTAGCGTAGTCCTAGATAGCTGACTAAGAGCAGGAGAGAGATAGTCAATGACAGACCGAATAAAGGCAATGTAGATGGTTCTTGCCACAGGGATAGAGATTCCGGCAGCCCTGTTAGTGAGCCACTTGAAGGGAAGGAATCGCTGTTCTAGCCATTGCAGAAGGTCTTGGATGATGGGATGAATGCGCTGCCTAGCAGGTATGGCTGGAGTGATCTGCACCGGAGCTCCCAGGTACAGATACTGTGTACAAGGCGGGATGATACTTTGCCCTGCCGTAAATACTGGGAGCATTCTGGGGCCACGAGGGGAGAATACTCGACTTTTCTCTGGTGATAGGATGAGGCCACAAGAGGAAGCTGATTCGAAGAATGAGTGAAGAAAGAGCTGAAGATTGGCAGCAGAGGTGGAATGAACACAGATGTCATCTGCATAACAAGTGACTGTTGTGCCAGGAATGTTGGGAAGAAGAGCAAGCAAGCGATGCATCAGGACGTTGAACAGGAAGGGACTTAAAACCCCACCCTGTGGAGTACCAAGCTCAAGCTCCTTAGATGTGCTACATGCCCCGCGGAACAGCACACGAGACATTCTGTTACTGAGATATTCTCGAATCCACCTCAGAAGATTTCCCTGTACACCAAATTCAACTAGCTGGTCAAGAATTATCTCCTTGTTGGCAGTGTCAAAAGCACTCTTGAGATCGAGAAATGCTACCACACTGGCTGGGGAGAGACGGGTGTATAGGTCCATCAGACAATGGTGTGTGCTCCTCTCTGGCATAAAACCATACAGCCTTGGAGATAACTGGTCTTCCAACCGGAACATAAGACGAGTGAGTAGTATTCTTTCCAATACCTTGCAAAAACAGGAAGTGAGTGAAATTGGCCTGGACTTGTCTGTACCAGGTTTAGGGATTGGCACAATTGTACTAGTGGTCCAGGCACGAGGCACACATCCCATGCGGAAGCAAAGATTGTAGAACTGCAGCAAAGGATTGCCTGGGACTTTTAGGAGTAGGCAGAGGACTTGATAGGTAACTCCATCATCTCCAGGAGCTGTCGCCTTACTCTGTGCAAGAGCGCGTCGCAGTTCATCTCCAGTGATGAGCATGTCATCATCTTCATCCGCCCTTATTAACGCAGCCATTAAACGCAGAGACCTGACATTCCTATGGGCAGAAAGGGCCTCCTGAATATGGGCAGGAAGATTGCTTACTTGCACTTGCTCAGACCAGGTATTTGCCAAGTCCTGAGCATACTGGGCTGGACTGTGGTGTATAGTACTTGGGGGTTTCCTTTTGATGACTCTGTTGATCATGTGCCACATGGACCCAGCACTTGTCTGATGATTGATGCTATCAGTATACTTCTTCCAAGACTCGGTGTATGAACACTGCTGAAGGGCAACAAGGTTATCTCTGGACATTTGATACTGGAGAAGAGAAGCAGGTGTTGGTTGCCCCTGGAAGGCGAGCCCATCTTCAACAGCTTTCTTTTCTGCCTGAAGAATACGCTGTTCCAGAGTCCAAGCCTGGGCTTTACAACTTTTTCTAATATGTGGTCGTGTCACATATTGAGTGTAAAATTCATGTGTTGAGGCAACCAGAGAGGAGTACAAATTTTCAGAGGACTGAAAATCAAATATTGGCAAAAGACTGGAAATGTAAGAAACATAGTTTGGACAATATTTGGGAGGAATGGTGATACGGAGTCGAGTGTGAGGAGGAGATGGTCTATTTGGTAGTGAATACTTGAGTCCAATAGCAACATGGTCTGAGAATAGGGTTGGAATTGAGAAGCATTTAACTTGTGACGCTACTTGGCCAGAGGTAATAATATGGTCCAGAGTGCCTCCTCGAATGTGAGTGGCGCCTCCAATAGGCCAATGAGTGAGACGGTGACGGCGAATATAGTCCAGAAGAGGGAGTCCACCACGATTAGGGGTGGGAGAGACATCACCTAAAGTAGGGTGCCGGGCATTGAAATCCCCAATGTAGATCATACCATTCAATGAAGAAAGGGGAAGATCAGTTAGATTGATTCTTCCTGGTGCAGAGTAAACATTGCAAAGCTGTAACTTACCAGCACCCATAGTGACCTCAAGGAGCTGGATGGTCATATCATTCCCAATGGAACAACGCAGTAGCTGGTGGGGGATGGAAGTGTGAATGTAGGTGATAAGACCATTTCTGACATGATGGACATAGGGAACATATCCCGAGAGAGAGGGAGCTTCTGCCCCAGGTACATGATAGCCAACAAATGCTTCCTGAATGAATATAACATGTGGGTGATGACGACCTACATACGTCTTGAGGGAAGTTAACTTAGAGTGAGTCTTAATTCCACAGGCATTCCAAGAGATGATGTGAAGCATTATGTGTTCCTGTTTTTACGAGAAACTGATGGGGGCAGTGACACCGAGGCAATGCCACTCTGAGTTGAGCGCTGTGGTGGCACCTTGAGTACATGGTCACTGATCAACTCCAAGCGAGATGCAAGGGCCTCCAGCTTCTCAGAGAAGGTAGTGACAGTTGCAATAATGACCTGGTGAGACTCGACGAGAGAAGCAAGAGTGCGCTCAGTGGTGGCACTCTGAGTAGCAAGACTGTCAATGCGAGCCTCAATTGCATCAAAACGCTCAGTGATGGCCGTACATCTTGACGTCAAATTAGCAACAGCTTCACGAAGGGCAAGGACTTGCGGCGGGAGTGTTGGTGAGGTGGTATCTTGGCGCGGCCACGAGGTGGTGGTGGAGGTGGTAATGGAGGGGGAGTAGGCACTGTGGGAGCATGTGCAGAGGCAGTACGTGAACGCCTTGTACAGCCGTGCCACACATTGACTCCGTGTTCCTGACATCGAGGGCATTTCCACATTGATTTATCTGGAGTAGGTAAGGACGGCTGTTCTGAAGGAGAAAGAGGATCATTGGAGGTGGGCTGAGAAGGGGTGCGATGTGGGCAAGTACGGGATGGGTGAGAACCAGCACACCAGCCACATTTGTCCGAGGAAGCAGAACAATATCGGGATATGTGTCCAATACCCCAGCACTTAAAGCACCAGGGCTGTTCATCTTTCATCCTTCTGATCTCACAAGATGGAAGGCAAGAAAGGAAGCTAAAACTGACTTCTGAAGGTGGGGGGTTTGGGAGGCTCCAGGTAACCACAAGTCTGCTGATGGGTGTGCTGTCTTGACGGAAGCGACGCACACTGTACACACCCGGAAGTTCCTTGGCTAGGGAAGGATCAACGCCAACGGGATAACGGGTGATTAAGTAAGTCGGAAACTTAAGTGGCCTCTCAATTGAATCTTGTATGTCCATTGGCAAGGACAAGATCCCTCCATCCTTGACACTGTCTATTATATCAATACGTCGTCGAGATATATAGACAAAACGGGAGGTGGCAGCAGACATCTTCACCTCGGCCATCTCCCGATCGAGATGGAATGTCTTGGTGACTTCTATAAGCCAACGTATCTTTAAGTCAAGAGTCGGGTTGTCCCTAAAGACGAGTTTAATGTAGTCCTCCCTTGGAGCAAATGCAGTAGGGTTATGTACAGCTTGGTGTTGTGTGTTGGAGGGGTGTGGGAGAGAGGGAGGAATGGGGTCTGGAGTAGGAAGAGTTTCAGTGCGTTTTGTTGTTTTTGAAGCAGGAGAAGAGGGCTCACCATCGTCCGAATCGAGACTCACCGGTCGCTTGCTGGAGGTGGAGGTGGAGGTAGAGGTGGTGGGCTGGGAGGTAGGGTAGGGGGTGTCAACTTTGGGTTGCCAAGGGGTGGGACCTGGCAGCTGGGTCTGGAGTTTCAAGGGTGGCCAGTGCTTGTCAGCAATATCCTCTTCCTCACTAAGGTTAAGGTCGGCCTCAACATCAGCAAGAGTTGCAGGTCCAGAGTAGGCCATATTGGTAGCCTACAATAATAACAGGCTCACCCGTCAGGTGTGTGAGGGACAGGTGTGTGAGAGACAGACAGGTGTGTGAGGGACAGGTGTGTGAGGGACAGGTGTGTGAGCTGAATGTTTGCTTGGGCGAAAAGGGAGAGAGAGAGAGAGAGAGAGAGAGAGAGAGAGAGAGAGAGAGAATGGGCAGGAGCAATAGAGAAAAAGTGGTAGTGTGACATGGAGAGAGAGAGAGAGAGAGAGAGAGAGAGAGAGAGAGAGAGAGAGAGAGAGAAACACTTATACAAAAGGAAGTGGAAGGAAGTCAGTTAATGGAGCAAATGGCAACGAAAAGAGGAAGAACGGCAGAGCAGAGAACGAAAATACACGAAAAAAAAGGGAAGGAGAGAATGTGGGGAGAGAGGGAGAGGACAATGAACGTCGAGGGAGGAGAAGGGATATGGGAACGAAAATGGGAAGAACGGCAGAGCAGAGAACGATAAAAGAAGGAAAATACACGAAAGGAATAAAGGTGAAAATGGGAGAGTAGAATATGAATTGATAAAGAGAATAATTTTGAGGAAGATACAAGAAATTAAAAAAAAAAGAACGTAAGAATTATAAAGAAAGGGGAGAATGTGAGAGGAATGAACGAAATGGAAGACGAAAATAAATGAATAAGAGAAACGAAAGAATAAATGGGAAACAAAAAGAAAAGAAAATGAAAAGGGAAGAGAATGATGACAACACGATATAAAAATGATAATGAGAGAACGTAAGAGATGAAAGGAAAAGAGAGAATAAGAGAGAACAGGGGAATAAGAGTAAGAGGCGAGAATAGGAAGGGAAAGAGTAGAAAAGAGAGCAGAGGAATGAGAGTAAGAGGCGAGAATAGGAAGAGAAAGAGTAGAAGAGAGAACAGAGGAATAATAGTAAGAGGCGAGAATAGGAAGAGAAAAAGTAAAAGAGAGAACAGAGGAATAAGAGTAAGAGGCGAGAATAGGAAGAGAAAGAGTAGAAGAGAGAACAGAGGAATGAGAGTATGAGGCGAGAATAGGAAGGGAAAGAGAAGACGAGACCTGAAATGGAGCGAACGAAAGGGGAAACACACACACACACACACACACACACACACACACACACACACACACACACACACACAGAAAAGATAAAACAGGGGAATAGAGGATAATGAGATAATTACAGGGGTAACCTGAAGGGGACATTCTTTTGTTGGTGAATTGGAAGGTCACTGATTCCTACAAACTATATCAGAAAACAAATCTATTATTAGTACCAGATAGAACACACACACACACACACACACACACACACACACACACACACACACAAACACACACACACACACACACACAGACAATTAGACAGAAGAACAGACAGACAAGCCATCAAACCAAACGACCCAATCACATAACCATCTTGACTGGGTTAATGAAATGCAGGCAAGGGAGAGAATACGAACGAAAGGAATAAAGGTTCAGAGAGGAGAGGAGAAGAGAATCGGGAACAACGTGTGAGATGAAAGCAGTCAGTCAGTGTGAGAAATGAGGTAGGATAACATTACAGGGGGAACCGGAGGGGATAAAAGCAATGGTGGCCGAGTGGTTAGTGTTCTGGACTCATAACCTAGAGGTCGGGAGATCGATCCTCTCAGGTGAGGGCATGAGAATATTTATTCTCCCGATTTGAGTTTGAGGCACTAACTATAAGGCCACCGAACGTCGTAAAACACCCTCGCTGGTACCATAACACTCTTACTGGTACCATAACACCCTCACTGGAACCATAGCACCCTCACTGGTACCATAACACCCTCACTGGTACCATAACAGCTGCAGTATTTGGGAATTACCCTCACTTCCCTCCCTTTGTGGCTGGGTACCAGTTCGGAAGTCGTAACGTGTGTGTGTGTGTGTGTGTGAGTAGCAGTTGACCTGGACCACGGTAACGGGCTTGATGAAGCCTATGTCCAGTATCGGAATATAAAAAAAAAACACACACACACAGGCAGATGAAAGGCAATATTATTTAGAAACAATAAATGGATCGAACATGAGAGAATTCAGCCTTTCTATCAACCATGAGAGGTAAATATAGGAATGAGCAACAGATTGTATATAATTATATATTATGCATTGTGTTATAAATCTAGCCAAAATGTAACAACAAATAATTATACACTTCTGGTTCCTCATCTGAATCCATAGTACAGTACAATACAAAATATATAAATACAGTATAATAATTATGCAATGTCTGGTCAAAATGCATCCAAAATAAAGCTGCTTCCCTTATCTGATTCCTGAGCACAGCACATGCAACACTACACAACGACGTAGCAACACAATGCAACTCTTAAATGCACAACAAAACATACCATTACATTAAGTGACATAATTACTCATACCAAAGCATTGCAACATAACGTTATACCCAGCAGAAAACCACTAGAGGACATTTTTTTTAAGTTGGGAAAATGTACCAGTTGCACATTGAATTTTTTTTTTTTTTCGTTTACCGTAGTGCAAGAGAGAGAGAGAGAGAGAGAGAGAGAGAGAGAGAGAGAGAGAGAGAGAGAGAGAGAGAGAGAGAATATACACCAAACTTTTACACGACTATGTCCTTTATTATCAGCAACTTAATTAAATGTATACTGGTGGTCATAGAACATTATCCATCCTCCTTTGCCCTCCTCTACTGTCCATCTGGCTGGTTCCTTTATACTCGGTCATTCACATCCACATTCCAGTCTCCACCCCCAAGTTTCTATTTCCTCTCGTCCCCTTCAACCATCGAGTGTGTGTGTGCGTGTGTGTGTGTGACTTGCCGTGCACAAAGGTGAGGTGGGAGGTGGAGGTGAAAGAGAGACGAGGGGAGAGGGAGATGGATAGAGGGCGAGCGAGCTAAATTTTTAATGACCACAACTAAACATCACCTTATCTTGGTTATATAGGTCGACCCAGAAAGGTGAAGGTGGATGCCGAGGTAACTTGAAGGAAAAGGTCATCATCGTTAACCTGTGTCCTTTATACATAATGAAGAGGGAACGAGAGGAAAGCTAACCAGTCGTCAGGTCTACAGGTTTATTAGCAAGAGCTTTGAAGGTTCCTGTGTCACTGGGAAACTTATATTAATTAACACCTTTATGACAGAGATATAAGCTATGGTGTAGTGTTGTTGATGTTGTTTATCAGTAAACACGATGATGATAACAGAGATAAAAATGGGGGAAAGAAGATGACGAATGGGACACAGAAGGGCACTGATGGTAACAAGAGATATAGATAGATCGAGTGACAAGGAAATAGAAAAGAGTACAAAAGAGGTCATTGAATACAGTATAGAGCAGAGAAAATGAGGGAGGAATTAGAGAAACAGAACAAATAGAACGAAAGAGAGAGAGAGACTGGGAGAAAATAAGAGCACGAGAGTGAGAGTAAACGAGAGAGAGGCAAGGTCAGGACAGAATGAGGGAAAAACAGGACAGACGTATCCTAAAAACATTTACAGAAAAAGAGATGCTGGTTGAGTGGAGAAAATATAATAATGGCAGAGAGATGTTCGGAGAACTTTGTAAACAGGCAGAAAAAGAAGAGAAGCAAAGAAAGAAACAAAAGGAGAGGGTAAAGATTCGGAGGGAAAGTAAAAGACAGAAAGAAAGGTGTGAGATAACAAACAAAGGATGGGAAAGTGAGAGAAAGAGAGACAGTCAGACAGAACGGGAGGGTAAAGATCTGGAAAGAAAGTAAAAGGCAAAAGGAGAGAGAGAGAGAGAGAGAGAGAGAGAGAGAGAGAGAGAGAGAGAGAGAGAGAGAGAGAGAGAGAGAGAGAGAGAGAGAGAGAGAGAGAGAGAGAGAATTAGAAGCTGGGGAGAGGGAGAGATGTAAGGAAGGGAGAAAAAGAAATGGAGGGTTGGGAGAGGAAAATGGAAAGGGAGGGAGTAATGAGAAAGAGATGCGTGTAGAGACAGGAAGAGAAAAAAATGTTGAGAAGAGAGAGAGAGAGAGAGAGAGAGAGAGAGAGAGAGAGTTAAGGCATGGCGTTGCAGTGTGGGCCAGATTACCATGGGGAAGGCAATCATGGCCTCCACACTAACACCAGAGAGACTCACTTTAAAGATGGCCCACACACACAAAAACTACTTCCCGAAATTGCAAAACTTGTGTAATTTGAAACTCGCGAATTTGGAAACCCATGAAATGTAAAAAATCTGTTGGAGCTCGAAAACCATGATTTTGAAACCCGAAAATATAAAATCAACAAATTATTTAACTTACAAATATGAAACTCAGTGAATTATGTAATCCATGAAAAGTTGAAACTCATGACAGGTAAAATATGAAACCCATGAATTTATTAACAGAAAAATATGTAAACTGTGACAATAGAAACCAGTGAAAAATAAAATCCTTGAAATATGAAGCCCATATTCTTAAAAGCTTTGCTTTTAAACCCATAAAACTCTTGAAATCTGAAAATCCTGACCATTTGAAAACTGTGCATAACTCAATGTAGTATGTTCAACCAGTCACAGTGATAGTATTGATAAGGGTTGTGGTGGTGGTGGGGAGAGTAGTGGTGGTGGGGAGAGTAGTGGTGGTGGTGGGTGGTATTGGTGGTGGGGAGAGTAGTGGTGGTGGTGGTGGGTGGTAGTGGTGGTGGTGGTGGTAGTGGTGGTGGGGAGAGTAGTGGTGGTGGTGGTGGGGAGAGTAGTGGTGGTGGTGGTGGTAGTGGTGGTGGGGAGAGTAGTGGTGGTGGTGGTGGTGGTGGTAGTGGTGGTGTGGTGTAGTGGTGGTGGGGAGAGTAGTGGTGGTGGTGGTGGGGAGAGTAGTGGTGGTGGTGGTGGTAGTGGTGGTGGTGGTGTGGTGATGGTGGTAGTATTTGTGGTGTTGGTAGTCCTATACTGGTGGTATTTGCAGCGACCATAGTGTTGATGGTGGTAGTGGTGATAGTAGTCATAGTGGTGGTAGTGTGATAGTAGCCATAGTGGTGGCAGTGGTGGAAAAATGCTTGGAGATCGTAGAACAGTCCCTTCTTAAATTACTAAGAGCCTTGTAGGTTGTGAGTTTTAATTAATTAATTAAGCCGTGTATTAAGGTGTGGACCATTGGGTGTTTTCCTGGACATTTGAATTATCTGACATTATTCCAAGTATATCATCAAAATCGTAGGTTGTTGCTTTAAGATAACTGGAACGATCAACAGCAATAATTGTACATGAACGTGTTTCCACCCAACAAGAAGAATAATTTAATTTTATATGTGAACGTCAAGAGCAGCAGCAGTTCAAAGGACAAGACTCTATGATATAATGTCTCCATGGTGGTCCAAGTTAATTAATATATACCCCAGTTACAGTATTCTCCCTGTATTGTACTCTCCTTTCCTCTTACAAGTATACAGGACGAGTAGAACTATTTGGATACAACACAGACTCTTGCAGATCAACAATTGGGTCACCTCTAACTTGAAAATCCTGTGTAATACCTTTGTAAACTCTACCCTTTTCCCTGACACCTTCCCCATGCTCTTTTTTCTGCCCCCTTCCTCCTGCTCTTTTTTCCTTGCTCCTTCTCCCTGTACTTTTTCCCTGCCCCCATCCCCCTGCTCTTTTTTCCCTGCTCTTTTTTTCTGTCCCCTTCCCCTGCTCTTTTTCCCTCTCCCCTTCCCCTGCTATTTTTCCCTGCCCCCCTTCCCCATGCTCTTTTTCCCTGCCCCCTTCCTCCTGCTCTTTTTTCCCTGCTCTTTTTCCCTGCCTCCTTCCCCCTTGCTCTTTTTTCCCTGCTCCTTCTCCTGCTCTTTTTCCCTGCCTCCTTCCCCTTGCACTTTTTCCCCTGCCCCCTTCCCCTTGCTCTTTTTTCCCTGCTCCTTCTCCCTGCTCTTTTTCCCTGCCCCC
>JAWQEG010008727.1:0-14623 GCA_033782935.1 Petrolisthes cinctipes
ACCTAACCTGATACGGAACTTAAAAAAAAAAAAAGGTAAATATTGAAAGAATTACCGTTATTGCGTACGGTTTTTCCACCTTCATTACCCACTTATTTAGACCATTCTAAGACTATTTTCTTCTATGGCATTTCCTCCGCAAATCCCCCATTTCCCAAGATAGGGCATATTCAAATGGGGCATTTTGAAATTAGCCTGACCTAACCTAACCTAGACCACAGCAGACTACTGGACCTAACCTGGGCAAACTACCGGGAAATAATCGTGATAAAGTACAGGAATGACCGGGGCAAAATACTGGGACCTAGCCGGATCTGGCAACACTGCTGCAAAACGGTAATTCTTTCAATAAATACCAATAAAAAATCACCTGAAAAAAAATAGAACACGACTATTATCTCAATGAAAAAAATAGAACACGACTATTAACTCAATGAAAATCTACCACATTCTAATTTTATACCGGTAACATTATTCAGACGGTGATGTAACAGTTAATTAACCTACTAACTTAATAAATAAATAACGTTATGTGAGTTTTGGTACAGGTATTGCAATATTTAATAATTTTTTTTCTCGTAACTCGTAATTTACTCTTATTTATTCATATTTTACTCGTTTTGTACTCGTATCTTATTCATATTTTACTCGTGTATTTTATTCATATTTTACTCGTATTTTATTCATATTTACTCGTGTATTTTATTCATATTTTACTCGTTTTGTACTCGTATCTTATTCATATTTTACTCGTGTATTTTATTCATATTTTACTCGTATTTTATTCATATTTTACTCGTATCTTATTCATATTTTACTCGTGTATTTTATTCATATTTTACTCGTATTTTATTCATATTTACTCGTGTATTTTATTCATATTTTACTCGTATTTTATTCATATTTTACTCGTATTTTATTCATATTTTACTCGTATTTTATTCATATTTTACTTGTATTTTATTCATATTTTATTCATAGTTTACTCGTATTTTATTCATATTTACTCGTGTATTTTATTCATATTTACTCGTGTATTTTATTCATATTTTACTCGTATTTTATTCATATTTTACTCGTATTTTATTCATATTTTACTCGTATTTTATTCATATTTTACTCGTATTTTATTCATATTTTACTCGTATTTTATTCATATTTTACTCGTGTATTTTATTAATATTTTACTCGTGTATTTTATACATATTTTACTCGTGTATTTTATTCATATTTACTCGTGTATTTTATTCATATTTTACTCGTATTTTATTCATATTTTACTCGTTTTGTACTCGCATTTTATACATATTGTACTCGTAATTTAATTCATATTTTACTCGTGTATTTTGTTCATATTTTACTCGTATTTTATTCATATTTTACTAGTTTTGTACTCGTATTTTATACATATTTTACTCGTGTATTTTATTCATATTTAATAAAAGTCTAACTAACTAACTACCATTACCCCATCGTCTGTATTTAAAACCCTGAAATAATTAAATAAATATCATATTATCCGACTATTTACCTCTGCCAACACCATATTTAAGGCAATAATGTTGGTAAAATGGTGGAATAATGGTGGTAAAGTCGTTAATATATATACAAAAATAAGAAAATATTATACTTGTTCCTCCTCAGTCACTCACATTTCAAACCAAAACAAATCGGAATGTTGTTGAGGTTACAGTGTTGCCAATGTTGTTAAGGTTACAGTGTTGCCAATGTTGTTAAGGTTACAGTGTTGCCAATGTTGTTGAGGTTACAGTGTTGCCAATGTTGTTAAGGTTACAGTGTTGCCAATGTTGTTAAGGTTACAGTGTTGCCAATGTTGTTGAGGTTACAGTGGTGCCAATGTTGTTTGTAACGCAGCCAGTAAAGGCTGCCACTTGGGCACCCGTGGTCAGTCATAATTATATAGACTGTAGTCCTTTATTACTGGTTGCGGTGTTTGATTTTTAGGCCGCGAGCAGCAAAGTGTGCGTCCAACATCTGCCTTGTTGGAGCAGTCGGGCTCCCTTCTTTTTCTTCTTTTTGGGCTGGACGAGGAAGGCCTCGTCCAGGTCCAAGTCCTTGGGCGTCTCTCCGTCAGGCTGGGTCGCTTGGTTGCTGCTGGGAGGTGAGGATTCACCCCCAGCAGCAGGTGGTGGTGGTGGCGCCCTCTCCGGTGTTGATGGGGAGGGCGTCTGTGTCACCACACCGCCGCTACGAGGGAGCAGCAGCCTGGGTGCCCACTCTGCAGCCCCGAGGAGCAGCCCGGGTCCCCACACAGCACGTCACAGGAGCGGCAGTCTGGGTACCAGAGGTGGTGGTGGTTGTGGCCTTCTTCCTCCCACTCCTCCGACGTCGCCGCTTGGGAGGCACCCCGCAAGGGGCTTCTTGAACCTTCCGACGGCGCGGCAGAGGAGGGGTGTCCGGCAGAGCCTTCTCCCTAAGGAGGACAGGCCGTGGAGTGAACTGTGGGGCCGTAAGCTTGCTGCACGCCCTCTTAACGAGGGCATACAGTTTGTCGCACCTAACACTCACTCCCAGTAGCTCGGCGAAGCCCTCATTGAACTCCAGCAGGACAGCCTGGAGGCCGTTCCGGGAGCAGCTCGGGTCTCCGCCGGCAATGGGGCGTGCAGGACAGCCTGGGTTCCAGGCGTGGTGCCCTAGCCTGCAGTTAGGACAACAGGCTTTCACCCGCTCCCCATTCTTCAGGCTGGCTAGGCAGCCCTCCGTCCAATGGGGGCGGGAACAGACGCCACACCTGGGCCCAGGGGCAGCACAAGCTGCGTTGTCGTGTCCCCAGGTCTGGCAGCGGAAGCAGCGAGGTGAAGTGGTTGCTGCCATAGCCCAAAGTACTACCTCTACCCGAAAAATATAGCCCAAAGTACCTCTACCCGAAAAATATAGCCCAAAGTACCTCAACCCGAAAAATATAGCCCAAAGTAGCTTGGACACTGAGAATCGATTCCACAGTGGTATTCGAGTTCAAATATTTCAAGTTCATGGTCAGGATAATATGCGGGGGGTTGTGCGAGGGATTTAAGGATCAAGGGAGGATTAGGAAGGGGGTTAGGATAAGGGTGGATTGGGTCAGGGACTGCGGGTTGAGGGTTAGGATTAGGGAGGTAATGATTCGTGATCCTATTTCTAAACGTGTCAAGAGTGGGGCTATTAACTACATGAGATAAAAAGTGTCATAGAATGTTATAAATTAGTGGGTAAAGAAGGTAAAAACATCGTAATAGAAAACGGCAATAGAATAGATAATTACCGATTTGTGTTCCTACCTACCTTCACATTACCTTTGTATAGGTTACTGTTAGGTATCTAGTCTGAGAGAGAAAATTATGCATCTTTTCAACAGCGCCTGTCATTTCTATTATTATTACAGGGTTGTCAAGGTTGCGA
This sequence comes from Petrolisthes cinctipes, assembly GCA_033782935.1. Lineage (NCBI taxonomy): Eukaryota > Metazoa > Arthropoda > Malacostraca > Decapoda > Porcellanidae > Petrolisthes > Petrolisthes cinctipes. Next base: position 3,400 of record JAWQEG010008727.1, read on the forward strand.
GAAAGTTGCTATATAGCCCCAATGATAACCTGGAAAAGTAGCCCAAAGTAAGAAACGGGAATAAGGAAAAAGCCGACATCAAATTTATAAAGATTTAAGTTTATTTCATTACCATTCTCCCTCTGCTAAAAAAAAAAAAAAAAAAAAAAAATTTAGAATGTTAAGATTTATTTGGTGGGATAATGGAAAGGTTTGCAAGGAGAATTAGATCTAGAAGGTTCGAAAGGAAAATGGTAAGGCCTGAAAAAGAATGGAGACTGTTGAAGAAGAATACACGCACCATACAGAATATTATATTGTATTTCAGTTTCACATATTCACACTACTTTATAATATGCATATTTTATTATACTGGATACCATAGCACTCAGCACAAGCCAGCAGTATTGTCCCTAAGAATTGGCTCTAAGTTGCAGCAGACACACACAGGCACGCAACCACTATAAAAACATACCATTATCTTCCTAAGATATTACTCCATTACCACCACCTCCACCACCGCCCTATAGAACTGATTTTCCAATAGAACGATACAAGGGAGTCAGTGAGGTGGACGTTCTTGCTGTTCCCTGTCACTCTGGTCTCAAGCCATCACCTGTGAGATTTTATTTTGGTTATACGACTCCTTTGATTGATTGGAAAGAGGAAAGAAGGAAGACTGTGCATTCTTGACCAGAAAGACCTTAAGTGTACTTACCACACACAATAGAAGGAGACAGAGAGAAGGGACATTGAACGCGAAGGAAAAGGAAGTAGAGAAGGGACATTGAACGCGAAGGAAAAGGAAGGAGAGAAGGGACATTCAACACGAAGGAAAAGGAAGGAGAGAAGGAACATTGAACGCGAAGGAAAAGGAAGGAGAGAAGGGACATTCAACACGAAGGAAAAGGAAGGAGAGAAGGGACATTCAACACGAAGGAAAAGGAAGGAGAGAAGGGACATTCAACACGAAGGAAAAGGAAAGAGAGAAGGGATAGCCAGCACAAAGGCCAAAGAAAAGAGAGGAGAGACAACACCTGCTCTACAGTATAGGGACAATAGACTACACAATAACTATAAGTATAATGTTGTTGTTGTGGTATAAGAAGATCATTGTTCTGGCTTTACTTCTCCTGGTTCCATCATTGACTGTAGAGGGAGTTGGTGAGCTGCGTCTATGGAATTCTGTGTTGGTGTCTTTTTCAAGAATGACCCTCCATGGCTTAGTATATTATGAGAGTGTCCCTATCCCCCAAGGCGCTGACCTCAACATGTACTGTGGCCTGGCCTGTACTCGCAAATACTGGTGTAAGATGTGGTGTGCTGACTCCTCCTCCGACACTCCTTGCATCATCTCCAGTTTAGTCGTCATGCCATCTTACAATGAGCTCAACACTGCCGATGCCCTCACCTGCTACACCAGTCGCCCTAAAGATCACGCTACTTACGCCGTCATCACCGCTGGTCAACAGGATAGTAATGAACCACTCAGACGTAAAGAGAACCTCGTTGACGGTGTCTACAGTTACTACCAGGAAGAATTGTTTACCACTACGACCACAGCAGGTGATAAATGGTTTGTTTTGGATTTTGGCCGGACAGTGAGCTTCCAACACGTGGTCCTCTATGCACAGATCTACGCCTTTAGAGCGGAAATGTTCCGCGATGTCGAGGTTCGTGTTGGCAACGTGGAAGTGACAACACCACCGTCAGGATTCGCAGCTTATGTTTACTTTGGGTCTTTCAAGGGAGATGTTTTCCCAGGTCAGGTGGTTGATCTTTGGTCCCCCAACCTTGTGTGGGCAAGATTCGTTTCAGTTCAGATGCTGCGTGATAATGGTTTTGGATTCTATATAGGCCATGTTGAGGTGTTCTGAGAACCAATGCACTATCCTTATTGATTTGATTAAAGGGGTTATTATTTTTCTTCAGCTGTTGAAGTGTAAAGTTCATTTCAAAACAAACATAGAATAGGAGTTTTTTGTTGGTGGGATTTACCAGACTCACAAATGGGCGGAACTGATTAGAATAAATAGGGTGAGATAAAAACATACTATATCTATATCTTAACCATTATCGTGTATACTCTCTATATATCCCTTAGTACGCTAGTATTAACCTCAAGAATTGGCCCAGAGTTGCAACACACACACAGGCACGCTACCACTATAAAAAATACCATCATATTCTCAAGGTATTGCTCAATGACCACCACCTCCACCACCGCTCTATAGAACTGATTTTCCAATAGAACGATACAAGGGAGTCAGTGAGGTGGACGTTCTTGCTGTTCCCTGTCACTCTGGTCTCAAGCCATCACCTGTGAGACTTTAATTTGGTTATACGACTCCTTTGATTGATTGGAAAGAGGAAAGAAGGAAGACTGTGCATTCTTGACCAGAAAGACCTTAAGTGTACTTACCACACACAATAGAAGGAGACAGAGAGAAGGGACATTGAACGCGAAGGAAAAGGAAGGAGAGAAGGGACATTGAACACGAAGGAAAAGGAAGGAGAGAAGGGATATTGAACACGAAGGAAAAGGAAGGAGAGAAGGGACATTGAACACGAAGGAAAAGGAAGGAGAGAACGGATATTGAACACGAAGGAAAAGGAAAGAGAGAAGGGATAGCCAGCACAAAGGCCAAAGAAAAGAGAGGAGAGACAACACCTGCTCTACAGTATAGGGACAATAGAGTACACAATAACTATAAGTATAATGTTGTTGTTGTGGTATAAGAAGATCATTGTTCTGGCTTTACTTCTCCTGGTTCCATCATTGACTGTAGAGGGAGTTGGTGAGCTGAGTCTATGGAATTCTGTGTTGGTGTCTTTTTCAAGAATGACCCTCTATGGCTCTACACGGCATGAGAGTATCCCTATCCCCCAAGGCACTGACCTCAACATGTACTGTGGCCAGGCCTGTACTCGCCAAGACTGGTGTAAGTTGTGGTGTGCTGACTCCTCCTCCGACACTCCTTGCATCCTCTCCAATATAGTCGTCATGCCATCTTACAATGAGCTCAACACTGCCGATGCCCTCACCTGCTACACCAGTCGCCCCAAAGATCACGCTACTAACGCCGTCATCACCGCTGGTCAACAGGATATTGAGAAACCACTCATGGTTAAAGAGAACCTCGTTGACGGTATCTACAGTTACTACAAGGACGAAAGGTTTAGCACTAGGAAATCAGCGAGTGATAAATGGTTTGTTTTAGATTTTGGCCGGAACGTGAGCTTCCAACACGTGGTCCTCTATGCACGGGAAAACAGCTATGCAAAGTATCAATTCTACGATGTCGAGGTTCGTGTTGGCAACGTGGAAGTGACAACACCACCGTCGGGATTCACAGATTATGTTTTGTTTGGATTTTTCCAGGGAAGAGCTTCCCCAGGTCAGGTGGTTGATCTTTGGTCCCCCAACCTTGTGTGGGCAAGATTCGTTTCAGTTCAGATGCTGCGTGATAATGGTTATGGATTCCAATTAGGCCATGTTGAGGTTTTCTGAGAACCCATGCACCATCTTTGTTGTTGGTAAATCTGGAGCAACAGATTCCTCTAACTATTCCAAGCTACATTCCACCATTATTATTGTCTATTTGGTCTTGTTTCATGGCATATTTTGTAATGTATGTACCAAAAGTATCCTATCTCCTTAGATATCTTTTTAAATTTTTAATACGTTTTTATTTCGTGTTGGAAATGTCCCGATTCCTTTCAAACTCACATGAAATTAAATACACATTTGGCGTATTACGGTGCACAAAAGTTGGGTCCCTCAGCCATAACACAACATAACTAAAACACATGTGGTTCAAATAACTTAACAACAGAGGATAGATGGCGAAATGTGTGTGTTTTTTGTCGTTCTCACCACAGACTGATACTACAGTCACTAGCCATGATCAGTGAGGTCTGCAACGAATAGCCTGACCAAGTATTAAGGACCCTGTGATCGTGTATGAAAATTAGAGGCTTCTGATTCCTTCTTATAGGTGTGTGTGTGTGTGTGTGTGTTTCGTGGCAATATTTGAAGGACTCATTTACCTCCAAATTTCTCACTACATCACAGGATCCTTAAGGGGCTAGTATGTACACTGGTGGTAAATCTGGAGCAAATGATTCCTCCAAACTATTCCAAGCAACAGGACGCCATTCTATTTGTCCATTTGGTCCTGTTTCCTGGCATAGTTTGGAGGAATCAAGGTACTCCAATGTACCAAAAGTATACTATCCCCTTAATTAAACGAACTCCAGGATGTATGTACAGTCACGAGCACTAATAAGTATACAGTTTTGGTTGAAGCTTCGAACAGTTCAATTTCACCAACGAAGTAATTCCAATGGAGATCTTATTGTGTATTTATTTACTGTCTCTCTAGGTATTCGAAGCACACCTAGATACTTATTAGTGCTCGTGACTGTACAATGGAGATCTTATTGTGTATTTATTTACAGTACTGTCTCTAGGTATTCGAAGCACACTTTGATACTTATTAGTGCTCGTAATTGTACAGTATGAGACAGGATAAACGTTGTTGTAATGATTGATTGATTGATTGATTGATATTAGGCGCCGCAACAGCTAGGTCATATAGCGCCAGAAAAAGGTGATGGAGAGGTGAGACAGCAAACAGGAAGGAAATAGAAAGCGTTGTTGTAATAATTGGTTCACAACAACAACAACAACTTATTAAGACTCGTGGCTGTACAGTCACGAGCACTAATCAGTATACAGGTTTGGTTGATGCTTCGAACAGTTCAATTTCACCAATGAAGTAATTCCAATGGAGATCTTATTGTGCATTTATTTACTCTCTCTCCAGGTATTCGAAGCACACCTGTATACTTATTAGTGCTCGTGACTGTACACTTGGATACCACAGTCCCTAGCCCACCTGAGTCGAAGCCCGAGATCTGAAGCAGGTGGTTTCTAGACGACAGCCCACCCAAAGTCTCCATTGGTTCGAAATGTGTGTGTAGCCTTGTGTTGGTTTGGGTGGGCTGTCGTCCAGAAACTCCCTGCTGCTTCAGATCTCGGGTTGCGACTCAGGTGGGCTAGGGACTGTGGTATTCGAGTGTACAGTCGCAATCCAAAATATGTATCCAGGCTTGCTTCGAATAGCCTGATCGAATATGAAGCGAGCTCAAGTAAACATGAAATAGGATAAGTGTTGTAATTGGTTCACTAGTATGTCAAATGATTCGAAACTTCAATAAGACCTGTATACAAATATGAAACAGGATAAGCATTGTAATTTGTTCACTAGTATGTCAAATTATTCGAAACTTCAACAAGACCTGGATACAAATTTTGGATTGCGACTGTACCTTCCAGTGTTTATAAGTTAGAAATAAAGTGCCTAGTTTTGTTAATTAATTTTGGGTGTAACTTGTTTTAGATTGCATTACATTTTCCTATAAAGCGCACCGAAAAGATTTGATATAGAATAAGGTATGCACAGTACACTCGCAATCCAAAATATGTATCCAGGCTTGCTTCGAATAGCCTGATCGAGTATGAAGCGAGCTCAAGTAAATATGAAACAGGATAAGCGTTGTAATTGGTTCACTAGTATGTCAAATGATTCGAAACTTCAACAAGACCTGGATACAAATATGAAACAGGATAAGCTTTGTAATTGGTTCACTAGTATGTCAAATTATTCGAAACTTCAACAAGACCTGGATACAAATATGAAACAGGGTAAGCTTTGTAATTGGTTCACTAGTATGTCAAATGATTCGAAACTTTAACAAGACCTGGATACAAATTTTGGATTGCGAGTGTACAGTCGGCAGCATAGGTTCACTTCATTACCACCTAGAATAGAATAGAATATATCTTTGTGTGTTTAAAAAGTATAGATTTCCATTCTTTCTGCTTTTTCTGGATGGATTCTCACGTTATTCAATATTACTACTACTACTAATAATAATCTTTTAGCCACTTCTGTGTGACATACCACTGTAATCAGTAGTCAACATCTTCACTATATATATGTAAAGTATGTGTAAAGGCCTGATGTAGTGTGGATCAGGCCATCACTCACTACCCATACATACATCTTCACTATCCCTCAGATCAGATGTCTGTTTGGGTGGGGTCTTCCCTTCCCACACATTTTACTACAGTTAACAGTTAACAGTGGTAATGTGTGGGAAGGGAATTAAGGACCCTGTGATCGTGTATGAGAATTGGAGGCTTCTGATTCCTCCTGACTATGCCACGAAACATGCTCCTTCCATATAGGTGGTGCATGTTTCATGGCAATATTTGAAGGACTTATTACCTCCAATTTTCAGACTACATCACAGGGTCCCTTAATTAACAGTTGTAATGATTGTAATGGCACCGTCTGGGGAACATGTCTCAGGAGGACATACAACCTTCACGTGGGGTTCATGTTGCTGGATAATCCTTTCCAAACAGCCCGGACGCATTTTCGTGAAGTCTGGCGGGCTATGTGCCAACACCGCTTACTGCTGGGCCAAAATGGTGGTGGTTGGAAGGAGAATAACGCTTGGGTTATAACGATAAAACCAACCATGGGATAATCTTTGACATAGTTTCATTCTCTTTCCCAGCTCATTTTACCATTAAGAGAGATAACTAGACTTGACCAGACCTAACCTAACCTAACCTAAACTGGACTTAACCTAACCTAACCAAATCAAGCGCTGGCACATAACCGTATAAAGTTCACGAATATGCAGCCCAGACTTGTGCCTCTTGCCTAGGGCCGTATTCAGGGCCGATTTTGCAGCACCTCATAATAATAATAATAATATCCACCAACACTTTCCTTCCATCGTAGTAAATATCTTGGTAATAAAGAACAACACGTGTATGATTTTGCAGCACCTCATAATAATAATAATAATATCCACCAACACTTTCCTTCCATCGTAGTAAATATCTTGGTAATAAAGAACAAATACGTGTATGATTTTGCAGCACCTCATAATAATAATAATAATTGAGGGGGTTGAGTTGACGTAAGGTGTTGTTGTATTATTATTATATTTTGATATGATACTGATTTATTTGTTCGATGTAAGGAAAGTGTCGGTGGTTATTTGATTGTGGCTGTACCAAAAATATACTCTCCCATTCAAGGACTCCTAAATATAAGGTGTTTTTATTATTATTATTATTATTATTATTATTATTAAAATTTTTCCTGTTTGTATTTAATTATTCAGTAATAATAATGTAATCAGTTTGAAATATAATAAAATATAAATAAAATGCATAAGATATTATTAATTAATCCACCTATAATGTATTTTTAAAAAGATGTGAAAAAAAGAATTGTAAAGTGTCTGAAATAATTATTGAAGAGAAATTATTCACGGGGGTTCTCTCTCTCTCTCTCTCTCTCTCTCTCTCTCTCTCTCTCTCTCTCTCTCTCATAATAAGAAATAGGGTAACCAAAATCTCTCTCTCTCACTCTCTCTCTCTCTCTCTCAAAATAAGAAAAAACAGATTGGCCAAAAGATCTCTCTCTCTCTCTCTCTCTCTCTCTCTCTCTCTCTCTCTCTCTCTCTCTCTCTCTCTCTCTCAAAATAAGAAAAAACAGATTGGCCAAAAGATCTCTCTCTCTCTCTCTCTCTCTCTCTCTCTCTCTCTCTCTCTCTCTCTCTCTCTCATAATAAGAAACAGTTAACCGAAAGATTTCTTCTCTCTCTCTCTCTCTCTCTCTCTCTCTCTCTCTCTCTCTCTCTCTCTCTCTCTCTCTCTCTCTCTCACATGACAAGACGCACCCACCCACACAGACACACACGCACACGATTGCACACACACACACACACACAATTACACACAGACACACACACACACACAATTACACACACACATCACTTCTCAAACTACACACGCGCCATGCATATATCGACACACACACACACACACACACAGACACACACACCGAATGACGTCAGTACTCAAGAATAATTTGAGGCCACATTCAAGTCATGCATGTACAGTCTTCAAAAAAAAAAAAATAATAATATTGGAACCACCCTTACAACTAGAGACGAGTTCCAATAATTTTTTTTTTTATTATTGAAATTTTGCCGACTTAGCTTTTTTCTTTTATTTTTATTATTATTATTATTATTATTATTATTATTATTATTATTATTATTATTATTAATTGCTATAAGGTTAAAAACAAAAACAAAAAAGATTAAAAGAAAAACAAATTTATTTACAACACTTTAATATCACAGGTTGTATTATGGATTATATTGTGTGTATGTGTATGTATATGTGTATGTGTAGGTTATTATGTGTATTTGTGTATGTATGTATATGTGTATGTGTAGGTTATTATGTGTATTTGTGCGTGTGTGTGTATATGTATGTGTGTGAGTTGAGTATGTGTATGTATAGTATATGTGTGTATTTGTGTGTATGTGTGTGTACCCTAGGCGTATATGTGTGTGTGTGTGTGTATTTGTGTGTATGTGTGTGTACTCTCTATATATATGTATATGTGTATTTGTGTGTATGTGTGTGTACCCTATGCGTATATGTGTATGTAGCGCATGTGTGTGTGTATGTAGCCTATGTGTGTGTATGTATGTATGTATGTAGCGTACGTACACTCGCAATCCAAAATATGTATCCAGGCTTGCTTCGAATAGCCTGATCGAATATTAATTAAGCGAGCTCAAGCAAATATGAAACAGTATAAGTGTTGTAATTGGTTCACTAGTATGTCAAAAAAATGATTCGAAACTTCAACAAGACCTAGATACAAATATGAAACAGGATAAGCGTTGTAATTGGTTCACTAGTATGTCAAATGATTCGAAACTTCAACAACAAGACCTGGATACAAATTTTGGATTGCCAGTGTATGTGTGTGTGTGTAGCCTATGTATGTATGTATGTGTGTATATGTTTCAAGGTACAAAACTCTCTCGACTCGTTAATTTGACAGCATTTGGCATCTCATTGGGACATGGGGGTTGAGGTTAGGTGGAACTTCTCACTGAATCTTAATTAATATTCATTGTGTGTGTGTTTGTGTGTGTTATCAGAGGGAGGTCAGGTGTATGTATGTATGTATGTGTGTATGTATATTTAGAGTCAGTGTATAGTTTGTGCTTCTCTCTTAATTAAGGGGGTGCGGGAGTAGGGGACAGGGTTGGGGGGGTTAGGGGGGTGCGGGAGTAGGGGACAGGCTTAGGGGGGTGCAGGAGTAAGGGGACAGGCTTGGGGGGGGATTAGGGGGACGCGGGAATAGGGGACAGGCTTTCTACCCACCCCAAGCCTGTCCCCCTATTCCCGCACCCCCCAACCCCCCCCCAAGCCTGTCCCCTACTCCTGCACCCCCCCCCCCCCCCCCCCTAAGCCTGCCTCCTACTGCCGCACCCTCCGAACCCCCCCCCCCCCAGCCTGTCCCCCTACTCCTGCACCTCCCTAACCCCCCCTAAGCCTGTCCCCTACTGCCGCACCCCCTAACCGCCCCCCCCAAGCCTGTCCCCCTATTCTCGGCACTTATAACCGGTACAGGAGAAGGGGACTGACAACGCTGCCTGTATCAGTTATAAGTGCTGGCAACTGTACATAGAATTCAGGATAAGGATGTAGTGCTCTTTTAACTCATATTCCTAATTCCCTGATACACCTTCTCTACCCTTATACTTACTGGACGGAAGGTTTTTGAGTCTCACACACACACACACACACACACACACACACACACACATACACACAGTAATTTTTATTCGAATTATCCTGCCAACACACACACACACACACACATACACACAGTAATTATGATTCAAACTTTCCTACCAACACACACACACAGTTTTTTTTTATTCGAATTATCCTACCAACACACACACACATACAAACTGGACGGCAGGGTGTTGAGATATTACTGTCCTACACACACACACACACACGGATTTTGAGTCGAACTACACACATACACACACATACATACACGGATTTTTAGTCGAAACTACACACACACACATACACGGATTTTGAGTCGAACTACACACACACACACACACAAACTGGACGGCAGGTTGTTGAGTTACTGTCCTACACACACACACACACACACACACACACACACACACACTGATTTAGATGAACCTATAGTTATAATTTATCTGTTTGACTGTACAAATCATGAAGGTGTTGACTCTCCTCCGTGTCACTACAGAAGGAGAGTCTAATGGCGTCATGGTAGGAGGGCAGGAAGGCATCTTGTTCATCATCGTCGTTGTCATTGTTGTCGTCGTCGTCATCTTTCCTGGTGTTTCTTTTTGGCCCTAATATTGTCCCTCGGCACATCCAGAAAATTTTGTTGTTGTCTAGGTGGATCTGATGAGTCCCCCCGCCCTCCCACGCCACCCACGGCCTGACTACTACGAGGCTGTTGTGGGTGTGAGGTGGTTGTGGAGGTCATAAGGCGGAGGCTCCACCAACGCAGCCTCGTACGAAGGAGGTTTCTCTTCCTCTTCCTCCGTTAGTAGTGCAACTGGCTCCTCCTCCTCCTCCTCCTCCTCCTCCTCCTGCTGCGTCTCTCCTCCTCCTGTCTCGCCTCCTCTCCTTCCTCTGGGTCCTCCTGTAATGATAAAACATATGTACACTCGTGATATGTAATCCCTGACCAGAGATGAACGGCAGGCACCACACACAACACACACACACACACCCAGCATTCGAACTCAGCCTCTATAGGTGTATTGGGTTGGGGAAATGAACAATACCAGACACCAGACACCACACACACACACACACATACCCTGCATTCGAACTCAGCCTCTATAGGTGTATTGGGTTGGGGAAATGAACAATACCAGACACCAGACACCACACACACACACACACACACACCCCTGCATTCGAACTCAGCCTCTATAGGTGTATTGGGTTGGGGAAATGAGCAATACCAGACACCAGACACACACACACACACACACACACACCCTGCATTCGAACTCAGCCTCTATAGGTGTACTGGGTGGGGAAATGAGCAATACCAGACACCAGACACCACACACACACACACACACACCCTGCATTCGAACTCAGCCTCTATAGGTGTACTGGGTGGGGAAATGAGCAATACCAGGCGATTCGAAGCTTTCTGCTCCTCACACTCTGGTCAGAAATTATGTATCACGAGTGTACAAGAATCGACAAAAAACAACAACACTCATCATTCAAAACATCACAGTAAATCAAAAAATAATAATTATCAGTGTA
>JAWQEG010008728.1:0-23768 GCA_033782935.1 Petrolisthes cinctipes
CGGTGTCTCCCTCTACCTTTATCACGTATAGGGAACAGCGGGAGGGGGTGGGGGGTGGGGGGAGGGGCTGTCAATGTGAGGGGGTGGTGGGGGGGGGGAAGTCGTAACATGAGGTAAAGAGATGGTATGTGAAGTATATCCTGATCCTGTTGTTAATGTTGTTGTTGTTGTTGTTGTTGGTGTTATACCGTAGTTATTGTTGTTGTAATTAAGGAGATGGAAGGAGATATTTTTACTGAGTTGTATGTCATTGTTAATCATGATAATGTCTGTTTTCATAATGGTTTTGATAGTCACTATAATATTCAAAATAATACTAAAAGATGATTTGTTATTACTATAATTATTATTATTATTTATTTTATTATCATTAATATAATTATTATTATATATTTTTATTATTAATTTTATTATCATTATTATTATTTTTATTATCATTATTATTATTTTTATTATCATTATTATTATTTTTATTTTATTATTACTATTACTATTATCATTCTGTATCTGTCTTTCACTCCGTTTATTTATATCTATGTGTGTGTTCTTTTCTACTCTCTCTGTTTATCTATCCATCCATCCGTCTTTTAATCTTTCAATATATCTTTCTCATTCTTTCTAACGCCTCCGTTCCTTGCCACCTCTCACATTTCTTATCATAATTTCCGGTCCTTTTTCTTGAGCTGTCATCACCCTCACTTCTCTTTCCTCCTCCTCCTCTTCCTCCTCTCCATTCCTTCTTCTTCTTCCACCTCTTCCTCTTCTCTTTTCCTATTCTTTGTTACTATTTATCCTCTCCTTCTGATTACCTCTTTATTATTATTATTATTATTATTAATATTATTGTTGTTATTATTATTATTATTATTATTATTATTGTTATTATTATTGTTATTATTATTATTATTATTATTATTATTGTTGTTATTATTATTATTATTATTATTATTATTATTATTATTCTTGAGGTGTTTGTTGGGTTGGCTGAGTGATCGGGGTACGGAATTAATCTTTGGTGGTGATGGGTCGTTTCGTTTAGTTACTGGTGTGTGTGTGTGTGTGTGTGTGTGTGTGTGTGTGTGTACCGTATGACCTGTGTGGTGTGTGTGTGTGTACCGTATGACCTGTGTGTGTGTATGTGTGTGTGTGTACCGTATGACCTGTGTTTGTGTGTGTGTGTGTGTGTGTGTGTGTGTGTGTGTGTGTGTGTGTGTGTGTGTGTGTGTGTGTGTGTGTGTGTGTGTGTGTGTGTGCCTATGTCGATATGCTTTTGTTTTACCAGTATTACTATGAAGATAAATGGGGAAATATCCAACTATTCCTGTAATTTATTAAGAGAACCACACTGTGTATTTTGCTTGTTTAAGAGTATGTTATGGATGTGTGTTGGGTGTGTATGTGTGTAGATTAAAGTATACGAGATCATTAATGTGTATATTTGAGAAGGTGGAGTGTCTGTAGGCATGTGTGTGTATTTATATGTATACCTGTGTGTGTGTGTGTGCAATGTAGTGTACATGTATACAGTATGGATCTGTTTGTATGAGTATGTGTGTTTCGAAAAGTAGTGTGTATTTGTCTGTATTCGTATCATTAGGTCGGATTGTATGCACAGTCGGCAAAAAATGTATTGGAATCCCTCAATGTATAAATTATATTTTATTTCAATGTAAGGGTGGCTCCAATACATTTTTATTTTTCTGCTGACTGTACAAGTATACCGGTATGAACTAATAAATGTATTAGTACTGTATGTATGTATAAATTGTATGTTCTGAATTGAGCCTAATACGTTGACAGTATAGTGTGTGTGTGTGTGTGTGTGTGTGTGTGTGTGTGTGTGTGTGTGTGTGTGTGTGTGTGTGTGTGTGTGTGTGTGTGTGTGTGTGTGTGTGTGTGTGTGTGTGTATGTGTGTGTGTGTGTGTGTGTGTGTGTGTGTGTGTGTGTGTGTGTGTAAATGTGGAATTGAACACTTGTGGTTGTGTGTACATTAACAGTGTGAATAATTAATTAAGCTGAGCATCATGAGAAGACTGTAATGAATTAGAAAACATTTAATATACGTATATGTGTGAATAATTTATTACCGAGGTGTGTGTGCCGTGTCGTGTCTATCTAAACCCAGTCACCTTGCTATGACCTTGCTACCCTCACACACACCTGTTCACACACCTGTTCACACCTGCTTCTGCTCCATAATTATCAGTGTTTCTCATTCCTTCAGTACCAGATTCGACTTGAGGCTTTTAATTAAGGACCCTGTGATCGTGTATGAGGGAATTGGTGGCTTTTGATTCCTCCTGACTATGACACGAAACAAGCTCCTTCCATATAGGTGGTGTTTCGTGGCATTATTTGAAGGCCTTGGTTACCTCCAATTGTCTGACTACATAACAGGGTCCCTTAAACAATGCCTCCAACCAGACACGGTATCCGGCAATGAGTCCAAAGCAATGTATACAACTGGACACTGCATTCGAAAACTTTATCAGAACAACAATGTATCCAAACATATATATTTATATTTTTGTTGCCATTTATATATTATTATTATTATTATTTTTTTTTTTTTTTTTTTTTTTTTTTTTTTTTTTTTTTTTTTTATATAATCTGAGGTGGGAGTAATCATCGAGTTTTATTTTTTTTGTTTTCTGTACACAGGCTTCCTTCCAAGTCGTGTAAATGTCTTCTAATGATGTACTGGTGTATGTCTGTAATCTGTCTTCGTCCTCATTACCATAAATATAAAGAAAACAGTAAAAAAAAAAAAGGAAATAAATAAATACAAATGTGACGAGGGAGCCAGGGTACTTTTGCCAGGTGAAGTAAACACACTATTGTCAACACACGTAACTACACAAACTCTCGACAGGACAGTTTTTATAAGGGTGTTATTTTAGGTTTGTGTTGGGTTTGTATACTCTTTATTTTTTTTTATTTTTTTTAGGGTTTGTGTACTTATAATTTTTTTTTTCTTTTTTTTTTTTTAGGGTTTACGTACTCTTCTTCTGTTCATTAGGTTTGTGTTGGGTTTGTATATTCTTATTTTTATATATTTTCTTGTTTTTGTGTTTTAGGGATTGTCTACTCTTGTTAAGTTCTGTTCTTTTCTTTTCGTTTTTTGTATCTGGGGAAAATGTACCGATTCCTTTGTCTAATTTCTTGGCTTTGAATGTAATGCAGTCCAAGACACATTAAAATATACCTAAATATACCCAACTAACACTTACGTATCTGCGAATTATCAACGCTGGCATAGATGGACGTGTATTGAAGGTCACATTACTGAGAAAAAATAATAATAATAAATAATAATAATAATAAAAAAAAAAAAATAATAATAATAATAAATAATAATAATAATAATAATAATAATAATAAAATAAATAAAAATAATAATAATAATAATAATAATAATAATAATAATGAGAGTAATTTGGATAGTAACCCGCCGTCCAGTAAGGCAGGGAGGGACCATCACCTGCAATTTCAGCTGTACAAATAATTCATAATACAGAGGATACTTTTAAACTGAGGAAAGTTCGACCAGTTTACACACACAAATAATAATGATAATAACAATAAACACAATTTCGAAGCGTGTCTAACCAATTTCTGCTCTTGACTATTCATCCATGTTAAGATTTTGCTACTCGGTAAATAAGCTTCCAAAGTAACACACACACACACACACACACACACACACACACACACACACACACACACACCAAGAAGACTATATAATATAATGCCGTCTTTCGTGAACATACAGTAAAAACAACCAATACAATAAATCTCATTACTTAAAAATTTACACAAGTACAAGTCGATCGAAAAAGTGGCCAGCCAGTGTATCTTATCAGGAAGCGTCCAAGCCAAAGGAGGAGAACCAAACCAAACAACACAACACCCCAGACAGCTTGAGGAACTTCAACAACAACAACAACAACAACACAACACAACACCCCAGCTCCTCCTCTCTTCGACCAACCAACATGTATTCATTCTATCTAGAGTTATGCCAGATTATTTTACCTGGCAGTCAAAGAGAGAAGAACACCGGTATCCCTCGTGTGAGTTGCAACATAATAAAATACAACTATATGTAAAAAAAAAAAAAAAAATACAGAAAAGTTAGGCAAGCAACGTGTGTCCGTGGGTGTGTAAACATTGGCGTGTGTTCGTTTGTGCGTGTAGCCCAGCGAGGGGGTCACCGTGAAATTGATTGAAGTTGATCCTGATTGGGTCTGACCTCGTCCGGATTGGCTGCAGGGCTGGATGGCTGACTGGCTGGCTGGCTGGAGTGGGATGGAGAGGAGTAAGGAGGAGGAAAGGGGGGTAATCTGATTGGTAGAATGAGTGTGTTGTTGTGTTTGTGTTGGGATTGGTGATGGGAAGGAGGGGGGGGGCTGGTGTAAGTCTTATGTTCTCTGATTGGTTGGTTTGACTGGCAGGAGTGGGATGGGGAAGAGGATAAGGGGGGTCATCTGATTGGTCGAATAAGTGTGTTGTGTTGTGTTGTGTTTGGGTTGAGATTGGTATGGGGAGCTGGTAATATACTTATGTTCTCTGATTGGTTGGTTGGTTGATTGATTGGTTGGTTTGACTGGCAAGATTTCGATAGGGAGTAGGGTGGGTTATCTGATTGGTCGAGTGTGTGTTTTGTGTTTTGTTTATGATTGGAGGTGGAGCCTGTTTTACATCTATCTTCTCTGATTGGTTGGTTGGTTGGTTGATTGGGATCTGTTTTGTTTTCCGATTGGTTTATGTTCTACGA
Organism: Petrolisthes cinctipes; assembly: GCA_033782935.1. Classification (NCBI taxonomy): domain Eukaryota; kingdom Metazoa; phylum Arthropoda; class Malacostraca; order Decapoda; family Porcellanidae; genus Petrolisthes; species Petrolisthes cinctipes. The sequence goes on from JAWQEG010008728.1 coordinate 4,779, forward strand.
GGGGCCTATTTGTTCCTGATTGGTGGCATGAGTTAGATGGTCGCTCCTTCTGACTGGCACAACGAATGTCACATTTGTATTGGTGTTTCTCGGATGATCTGATTGTCTCCTGGTGAGTCGAATAGATTTTACACTGCTCTCTGATTGCGGTAAGTCGAAGATAAGAGTGAATTCTGATTGGCCTAATGAGCATATAATTTCTCATTGATCAGTTTTTTTCTTAATTAAGGGGGTAGTACAATATTGGTAAATCTGGAGCAAAGGATTCCTCCAAACTATTCCAAGCAACAGAACATCATTATTTTTGTTCATTTGGTCCCGTATCCTGGAATAGTTTGGAGGAATCAAGACACTCACATGTACAGACATTATGCAATTCCATTCAGGTAATTTTCTCATTTGCAAACGTCGATCAACTTTTTTTTTTTTTTTTTTGGGGGGGGGGGGATTGGTTAAAGAAGTTAGGTTTTCTTGGTAGCTTTTTCATGGAGTCAATTTACCAACTGATAAGTGTATAACATAATATCAAAAGATATGATTTTTTGAAGAGCATTTCGGGTTTCTATGACAGATAATATACTCTTTTTTAAATAACTATATGGTGGTGGTCACAATAACTCGCATTTTGTGTGTGTGTGTGTGTGTGTGTGTGTGTGTGTGTGTGAAATTACTGCACTCTGATTGGCGTATATATATATACATTTTTACACACCTTTTGTAGATTTTTGTGTTTTTGTGCCTTTTATTTTTATTATTATTATTTTTTTTTTTTACGTACGTAGGCTAAGCTTTTGAATGGCTTGTTGTAAAAGTTTAGCGAATGCATTTGAAAAATATTATTGATTAGCTGATTGTGTGTGTTGGCAGAGACTATAGTAGTGATTGGCTTATGACCAACACAGCTCATGTCACGTGACGCAGTGGAATGTAGGCTATATCTTTTTGTTAATGTTTTTTGATGAATATTTTTCTTCACCTTGGTATAATTTTTGGACGGAATGATGTTTTGTAATGTTGTCTGAATGCCATTATTTATTTATTTTTTTTTATTTTTTTTTATTTTTTTTTTTTTCAGGTAGCTTGGTGATCATTCTATATTGTTTGTAGATAATATAGAATACTGTGTGTGATTATGTATATTATTACCTCGGTGAAGAAGAGCTGAGTAATAAGGAAGACACTTTGCTATCAAGGAGAGTAATTAATAATGTGAATGTTTGAGTGATGTACAGTCGGCAGCAGATATTCGTCCCGCTCAGCACGAGAGCCTGGAAATCTGGTAACACTGTATGAGAGTTGAAAAGTATGATTTAAATGGCTAATGATCTTCAGTATTATGCATTTAATCCATATTGGTCAACTCTCATAGTGTGTTAGCAGATTACCAGGCTCCTCTCACTTGAGCTGAATGGGACGAATTTCTGCTGACGTCTGTATAGTAAGCAAGGCCATCTGACTGGTTGGTTGGTTGGTTGGTTGGCTGGCTGGGCTAACCTATACATTACATTCAGGTTATGCTGGTGACGGATTCCTGCATAGTATTTTATGTATTTGTAATTTTTTTTTTTTTATATCGTCATACCCGTATCGAGGTTCTGTTCATGACCAAACCACACACACACACACACACACACACACACACACACACACACACACACACACACACACACACACACACACACACACACACACACACACACACACACACACAACAAATAAACAAATACATTCCTAAAACCACATACACACTCGTATAATAACTACCGGTAAATGTTGGTATAGTATCAGAGTGTGTTTTAAAAAGAGAAGTAAAATACGCAATAAAACCAATAATTAAAAAATAGTTATGATAAAAACAACAAGAAGATGAAAATAATAATAATAAAACTAAAAATAATAATATTAATAATAATAATAATAATAATAATAATAATAATAATAAAACTAAATATAATAATAATAATAATAATAATAATAATAACGAAAATAACACTATTAATAACGCTCCTCCCCACCACCATAACCAAAGGACATACATAGCAACAACGACTGTGTAATAATTCTGTGTCATCAAGAGACATTCTCCAAGTGCTACTACAATTCATTTATCTCAACGAACGAACCCTTTTGTATGTGAGTGATGCACAACTCGTAAATAATCTCATAGACTAAAAAAGAGGTCGTCAGTTGGGTTAGGTCTCCTCTCTCTTGATTCTGAGGCGTTCATTGCGATTTTTTATTTTCTGCCTTTCATCCATCTATTTATCCATCTATCCATCCCTTCATTCCGATCTTTGTTGTCTCCCTTTCATCCATCCAACTCTGGCCACAGTTTGTTCATCTATCTGTCCAATCGTCCCTTTATTTTCCTCATTACCACTTTCCTTCCATTCATCCATCTATTCATCCAAGCCTCCTTCCACCCACGACGACTGCCTTCATCCATCCATCCATCCATCCATCCATCCACCTACCTACCTACCTATTGTTCCCTCCCTCCCTCAATTTCTCCTCCATTTCTCCCACCAGCAATCCATCCATCCATCCATCCTTCCCTCCCCTTTCCCACCTGCAGTTTCTCCTTTCATCCATCCATCTCTCCTTCCATCCTTCCCTCCCCCTTCCCTCCATCAGTCTCTCCGTTCATCCATCCATCCATCCATCCCGCTTCCCTCATTCAGTCTCTCCGTTCATCCATCCTTCCATCCTCATTCCCCCCAGCAGTCTCTCCGTTCATCCATCCATCCATCCTTCCATCCATCGGGTCCCTTATCTCCCTCCCTCATTAGCCTCAGATAAGTGGAGGGGTGAGGGAGGGGGGAGGGTCACAGAATACTACCTAATCAGCTTAAGCCTATTGTGTTTGTTGTCCGGCAATCTGAAGGCTGTATACCGAGTCTTCCAATCCGATGGCTACCGAGTCCTCCAATCTGATGGCTACCGAGTCCTCCAATCTGATGGCTACCGAGTCCTCTAATCTGATGGCTACCGAGTCCTCCAATCTGATGGCTACCGAGTCCTCCTCCAAAAACAGCAGCTTGTAGAAATCAATGACCCACCAACACAATTTGCTCCTCTGTAAAGTCCCTCCCTTGTGGCTGTCTGTCTGCTTTAATTAAGGGAGATAGTCTACTTTGGGTACACTGCATGGAGTGCCTTGATTCCTCGAGAGTATGCCAGGAAATAGGACCATAATGATAATAATAATAACAACAAAAATAATAATAAAATAATGGTGACCTATTGCTTGGAATAATTTTGAGTAATCAGTAGTTCCAATCACATTTATGTACTGTACAATCCCCTTAAGGTGGTAATTCTTTTTTGTTACATTGGAGTGCCTTGATTCCTCCAAAGTATGCTAGGAAAATAATGGTGTTCTGTTGCTTGGAATAGTTTGGAGGAATCAGTTGCTTCAGAATTACCAACACAAAACTTCCCCCTTAAGGGACTGAGGTGCCTTGGTGGAAATTGAGGGGTTCTTATTCCTTTATAAACTGAGGATTATAAAGTCCTTTTTTCTTGACAGGGGTCGGGGGGGGGGGGGTAGGGGGGGATCAGTGACCTCCATTTGCCTATACAGTATCTCACCTGCTTTGCTTAATTTCATATAACCTAGTGGAATGATGTGGGTGCTCCTGATTCCTCCAGCCTGTGCTAGAAAACATACCGCAGTGTACGAACGAGTTAAGAGGTTTTGTTTTGTAGGACGGTTTAGTGGAATCAGTAGCCCTATATTAAGTTCGCCCACAAAGCAGAGCACCACCGATTAAAGGGAGTGCCAGGGAATGCGAGTCTGTTTCGTGGAGTACTATGAGTCAATCAAAACCCTCCAATTCGTTGACTGATACACAAGCACCATTTTTTTTTCACCTTCATAATGATCAGGGCCTCGGAATCAGAGAGAGAGAGAGAGAGAGAGAGAGAGAGAGAGAGAGAGAGAGAGAGAGAGAGAGAGAGACCTAACTAACAACGCTAATTGTAAGGTCACAGTCGATAATTTTAATGCCACCCAGATTGGATCACGTGAAGCAAAAATCATGTATTCATTAATTCATTCATCCTAAAAAATCATTCATTTATTCATTCACTCATCCTCAAAAATCAATCATTTATTCATGCATCCTCATAATTCATTCATTCATTCATTCATTCATCCTTAAAAATCATTCATTCATACATCCTCAAAAATAATTCATTTTTTCATTCATCCTCATCATTCATTCATTCACTCATCCTCAAAGTTATTTCGATACACTATTTCTTTCCACTGTAATAAGGAAACACGTGTTCAGCCTCAGGTTCTCGTCTGTGTGTAAGTAAAAGAAAGTATGAGCCATCTGAATTTAGCCTCTGGTCAAACAAAGCTTTATGAGGCGAAACAACAAACGGCAGATAATAATGTTTGCTATATTATTTTTAGTATCTATTTATTTTTTATTTTTTTTTTATTTATTTTTTTTATCATGGATAGCTTTGGGAGGGCAAGAGACTATGGGTGGTATTATTAAACTACTTCTTCGAGGATATGTTGTCTTCGTCGTTCAGTTCCTATTATTTTGCTAGAGGAATAATTTTAATAATACCACCTTAATTGAGGGGAGTTTCTCTTGTGGGTGAATTGGTAGGTCTCTGATTCCCTCAAAGTATGCCACCAAACAGATTCACTATTAGTAACATGAGGGTGGTCTGTTTCCTGGCATATTTTGGAGGAATCAGTAGCCCTCCAGTTTACCAAAAAGATAATTTCTCCTTGATGGGTTGTGGGTTTACGTAACAGTGTGGGCGACTGTGGGTTTGTCCGTCCGTCCGTCCTTCCATCTTACAGCCTGGGGTTTAAGGGGATAGTATACTTTTGGTACATTGGAGCGTCCTGATTCCTCCAAAGTATGCCAGGAAATAGGACCAGAATAACGGAAAAAATTGTGGTCTGTTGCCTTGGAATTGTTTGGAGGAATCACTTACTACAGATGACCAAACACTGTACTTCCCTTTAATTAGATTGACTGATATATAAACATGATAATATTATAACTATATAATTTTCCTTAAAAAAAAAAAAAAAAAAAAAAAAAAAAAAAAAAAATTATGTTGATCATTCCCACAATTGTTTAACCTTACTGTCAACCTCTTCCACCCAAACCCCCTCACCAAACCTCACAATCCCCTCCCCCCATGACCGCCCCCGCTCCCCCACTCCCCTTGAGATGACAGGTGACCCCTCCACCCCCACCCCACACCCCCAACCTCGTGTTTACATGCTGTTCCAAACTTCTATATACTCTATGTATACTTACCTGTGTATACCAGTTATATGTACACGTCATACCCCAATGGTTATATACTGTATACTACCCATGTGGACACTATACCTACTTATGTGTGTACAAGAAAAACATACATTATGTAAACATGCCATACTCATCTGTGCTGTATGTGAATTATGTGTACATGATCATCAAACCCACGTGTGAACATACTGTAGTTATACCAACATTATACACACATGTTGTTATTCAAATGTGTACATATCATATATGTTTATACTACTTGTGTGTACACTCTACTCAGGTGTGTGTGTACACTTAGCTCACCTACGTTTTACACCTACTCTTTCCATGTGTGTACCTATGTATGTAACCTGTCGTGGCTTCTTTCGTTGAGTGTGTACATTGTGTCTAGGCTGTGTAAGTTCTGTACTGTACATTGACCTTTACAAAACTAACCTTATACTCTCTATATAATGTAAAATATATTAGGTAATATACATGTATAAAATATTCTACATATTACTGATATATTATATAATAACATTATTTATCTTGGCAGTCTCTCTCTACCTCAGTTTTAAGAACCACAGAACAGGATAGTCACTCATAATGTCATTTTTTAATATACTGTACTGTACGTAATATTTCTGTGCATGGAAAAATTAATAAGTCCAAATCAATCCATACAAAACAAAATTATATCATTCCTAATATGACATTGCAATTTCATGTGATCAGATGTCATATTTACATTATGAAATTAATATTGCGATCCAAGATATTGAGCATATATTTTTGTTCAGATGTGTTTCTTTGTGTTTCAGAAGCCAGGTAGTGGTTGTGGAGGTATAGATGAAATTCAGTGTCAGAGTTAGATATTTGTGGTAGAGAGAGACTGACTCCACACCAACCACACCAGCCGCAACAACTAACTAATGAACTAACTAACTAACTAACTAACTATCTATCTATCCAACATCTCAACACCTTCCCAATACGAGTGGACTACCAAACAAACAACCAACCAACCAAACAACCAACAAAATGATGATGATGATGATGATAATGATGATGATCGTGGTAATGGTGATCTTACCCCAGTCATAAGAAAAATTATAATAAAAGATCAACAACAAATCCTAGAGTAAAGTAATGACTGGTACATTTTATATAGTAGCATATGCAAGGAAATTCCATGACAGGACGATGGATAGATGGCTGGTGATGACTGGTACAATAGCTCCATAGACACCATGTGAATCCATCGTACAAATAATCGTCACTGTCTACCCACCATGGCGCCTCCTCTCCTTGTCTATGGCCCTCAATTCTGAATCAGATATTGTTACCCACCATGATTTGTTTACAGTTCAGTCCTGAAAGATTAATAAAATTAGTCATGTTTAAGTAGGTAATATAAACTTTTGGTACATTTGAGCTATACGTTTCCTCCAAAGTACCCCCAGAGAACAGGACCAGATTAACAAAACTATTGGTGGCCTGTTGTTTGGAATAGCTTTTAGGATCATTTGCTCTAGATCTACCAACACTATACTACCCCCCTTAAACATACATACATACCAGTAGAAGAGAAACATACATGAAAACACCAGTAAAAGAATGACGTAAGAACAACTTGTGTCATATTTCTCGCTTCATAACATTTTAATGGGAACTATTTTATTCGTCAACACTTTGTCTTCGAGTTTCCAGTCTTATTGAGAGCACTGCTTGAAGACTTACACACATCCTAAGAGACGTGGAAAATTCTCTGAAAGGGGGTAATCTCTTGTGGACGAATTGACGGGCTACTGATTACTTGAAATTAAGCTACAAAAAAAAAAGGACTCCGTTCTATATATATATATATATATATATATATATATATATATATATATATATATATATCGGCCTGTTTCGTGGCATAGTTATCAAGAGTCAGTAGCCCTCCAAGCCCTGTACTACACATGAAATTACCCCTTTTAATGTCCTATGCTCCTTGCTGTGTAGATTTCAGGCAAGGGTTCCCAGTATGAATCGACTCGTGGCACGCCTGCATGCTGAGGACGCGAACATTTTCAGAGGACTGTACTGTACTGTAGTGCAAAATGTGTGGGACGAAAATATGACCCATCATTTTCTTGCCTCGGTTGGTTGGTTGGTTGGTTGGTTGGTTGATATGACACTCTTATTAGGTAAGGTTTCAGGTCTGATGTTTATAATATATTATTTTCTGACCACTGTTCTTCCACCACCACCAACATCCCCCCTTCCCCAACATCCCCCCTCCCCCACTCAACTCACAGCCTCTGGGCACATTAAATGTAAAAAAAGATATGTACAGGTACACATTGTATAATAATATAAATAATAACTTTTAAGTATATATGTAAAAATAAACTTCTTCATACTTAGGTACAGCCCCCCCCCCCCCAACCACCCCTTCACTATACTTAATGCCACTCTTACCCCCATCAGCCCCCCCAGCCCCCCCCCCCAAATACATATGAAATAACTAATGAGATAAATAACTACCTTCTGCCGCCTCTCCTCCCCCCCCTCGCCCCCTTCACGGCTGCCCCCTCTTCAGTGCCGACTCCCCCCCCCCCACAACCCCTCACTAAGGAAGCCCCCCCCCCCAACACAATGAAAACAATGTGTATATATATATTATGTATGGCTTTAGGGTCGTATCTACTGCTTCACTGCCGTCACCTGCCAAGAGGAAATAAATTAAAAACAGAAAACAGAAAATGAATGTCAGAAATTGAAGTGCACAAAAAAAAAATCAGAGGAAAATTCAGTAACGAGCGATATTACAAAAAAAAAATGAAAATAGAAACGTAGAATAAAAAGAGAAAATCGGGAAGAAAGTGAGTAAGTGAAAAAAAATATGTATACTTAAAATATCAGTACACGTGTATGAAAGTTTGTAGTAGTGAAGAGAAATTAGGAGATCGCCTCTTACGTGTGGATATTCGTGGTGGATTTAATTAATTAAGGGAAAATTTTCTGATACGGTCGTAAATTGGATCGCTACTGAATCCTCCAAACTAATGTCATTAAAAAAAAAAAAAACAGTGAGGTGATCTGTTTCTTGGCACACTTTGAAGGGGATCAGTAGCCTTCTAATTCACCAACAAGAGAATCTCCTCTTAAACACGTGTTGCTCTGTATAAAGGCTCGTATGGACATTTATGAAGATTAGTAGAGAACGTTTGTATATTATGGTAAAGTTTTAGATGCGATAATGAAAAGTGATTGATGTATTGGTAGGTTTTTCATTCATGTAGTATAACGTAGCCTTTATTTATATAGATAGACTGATATAGTGACTGATTGATTTATTGAGAGAGAGAGAGAGAGAGAGAGAGAGAGAGAGAGAGAGAGAGAGAGACTCTGGAAAAGATTATAGGGAGAGGTGTGAAATTGATAAGGGAGAGGGAATACAGGACTGAGCGAGAAGACCTGAAAATTCATTTGAAACTTTGGATTGGAGTGTCAGATATTCTATCCCTCTCCCTTCCAACACACACACACACACACACACACACACACACACACACACACACATACACATACACATACACACACACACATACACACAGTTCACTAGTCCCTTACACACACACACACACACACACACACACACACACACACACGTTTTTTTCATTATTTCACTCCCTCCCCTCACACCATTTTCTCTTGCGGTAGAATAGGGAAGGAAAGATAGAGTAAGACGAGGTAGATACAGTAGGGTAGGATAGGTAGATGGATGAAGGGAAATAGGGATGGTTGGGTTATTATTTGGTTAGGTTAGGCAAGGTCAGGTCAGGTTAGGTTAAGGAAGGGTTGACTCGGTAAGGTACGGATTGATTATTGAGTCGGTAACCCGTTTTGCATTTCCATTTCCTAGCTGATCGACCCAACCACATCATAGTATTACCACGACCTCATCCAGAGAGTAGCCGACTGTAGATCCACCACTGAAGGTATCAAAAACTTATCCCAGAACAGTGAATGAATTGTATATACTCTAAGACAGTCTAAGTGAATTATACGCTACGCTAAGTGAATTATACGCTACGATAAGGTTGAGGCAGTGTACTGTATGTTGACAAATGAAACGCGTACGTCTCCTGTTGCAATAATATTATGTTTGTTTACTTCATCGCTAAGCAACGCGTATCTATTGTCTTTTATATGTGAATCTGATAATTTTTAGATGTTTTATTTATCTTTACGGCAATTATTATTCTTTCTCTCCAGTAGTTGAATTGTTTGTCAGTTAATCCCAAAGTAATTGCTTAAGTTCCGGTAATGTATTAAGTTTTGTTAATCTTCAGTCGAAAGCTACTTTAATCGAATATCACACAGTAACCATCGTCTGTCGATCAAGGGTTAAATAAATGTTCATTGGGCCTTAAACCTCAGCAACGTGAACTGTAACACTCGGATCTACAACCAACTGTGAAAGAAAATACACCAGGCAGGTCCAGCAATCATCCCTCTGACATTCAATCGGCTCCAGAAAACACGGAAGAGAAAAATATTCATTCATAGTAAGGAATCAAAGAGGGAAGGATGAAGTTAGGTGAAAAAAGTAAAGAGCGTGGGAAAGCTAATGGAGATGATAACCCTTTAACCTTCTCGTATTCAGAGGTTTATCCCAACTCAATCATATCACCTTTCCTCGGTTGCCTCTCAGACTCACAAGGGTTTCTTTCATCCAAACGTAAGAAGGTTAGTAGCATAATGTAGTAATTTATTGTCGGTGAATTATAGAGCCAGCGAATACTTCTGTCTATGGTACCTCAACATATACACTGAGGTAGTTTATTATCTGGCATATAGTTGAGAGGAATACAGTAGGTAGCCCTCCATATTCCAGGCAAGAGCTTATCCACCCATATAACCACTGATCAATGGTGCTAGATACAGATGAGGAAAACTTAAAGGCATCGTCGTAACTTATGAGAAGATTTTGTTTTCTTTATATAAATATCTCTTGGTACAGTTACCTGCAAACGTTTCACAACACATAAGAGGAATTCAAGCAAATTTTCGCCCTTGTTTTCGTGTACTCTCAAGGCAATTTTTTCTTTATAATTGAGATCCCGTTTGCAACCAATTAAGTACTGTTGATTATCTTATTTAGATGAACCAAATCGAACTGGCTACTAGAGGGAAGTTGTCGTATAACCTGAACATCCTAAGCATTAACTAAATAGAAGTTTTTAACAATAGAAATGTTTGCCACTAATTTGAAAAGTCATTTAATACTAGCCAACGAAAAAATTTAAATGTGATTCTTTCTTTATTTGTACACGTATTATTAAGAAGCAGTGTGACAACGACGGCAGTGCAGCAGTGGACGACATTTGACAAGCCAACCCATGATAAGGATGTTGTTATAAAGGAGAGGAAGGGCTATAATAATAAATTCGGCGGCCACAGACATTGCACAGTCATGAAACAAAATGCCCGCGTCCCTCCCACCCATCACCACTACCACCACCACCACCACCACCACCAATGCTCTCATAACTCGTGGCATTTCAGTTCTTGTAGCGGCAATGAAAATGTCCTAAGAGAGTTAGTTGTGTTGCTGTAGGTTAATATTTATTCCAAGGTTATTGATTCCCCCCCCAGACTTAGCCACAAATCAAACTACCCTCATTAAGGACCCTGTGATCGTCGTGTATGATAATTGGAGACTTCTGATTCCTCCTGACTATGCCACGAAACAAGCTCCTTCCCTATAGGTGTTGTTTCGTGGCAATCTTTGAAGGACTCATTTACCTCCAATTTTTTTACTACCATACATCACAGGGTCCCATAAGGTGGTGTGTTTCGTAGCGTTGTTTGGATGGACCACTGACCTCCATATTACCCACAGTATATTAACACTCATACTTCTGAATCACACTATCACGTTTTACCTTCATCGCTCTTCCTTCAACCTCCATCTTCAAGTAGTTGTTGCTCCGTTCAAATTCGTGGGTAACAACTCAGGCAAAAGTACTCAATCATAGCCTTACCTGGAAAAATGAAAAATAAGATCATTTGTCCACATAAAAATAATATCGATACACATGCAACCCTCTTGAAGGCAGGAATGAAGGCCGAAAGAAAGGGTTAATTAATACAGAGGACGGTTGGTCATTCCATTATTTTGCAGTTGAGATTAATTAAGAATGAAATTTTCACGATTAATTTTGTAGACTGAGGAAGGCCATGAGGAAAACGTGTCAGTGTGATGCCCGCGTGAGAGGGATGGGATGAGGTGTGCTGGGAGAGAGAGAGAGAGAGAGAGAGAGAGAGAGAGAGAGAGAGAGAGAGAGAGAGAGAGGGAGAGAGAGAGAGAGGTGGTACTTCATTTACACGTGTCTGACCTCTCACTGTAATGTCACGTGCTTCACCTCTTACACAACAGAGAGTCTAGTAGTGGTGACTCTCGCTGACGACGATGATCAATGACTCCAAAGATTATAAGGAGCCATTGTACTCCTCCAGACTGTAGCATATCAAACGATTCTAATCTCAGTCGCATAACGCCTTACTTCATCTTGTATTGTCTGTCTGAAAAAAAGTGTGAGAACAAAGGCCAGAGTGGACCAGGGGAACTGTGAGATGTAAGTGAATATTATACCTCCTCTCTTCTCTTTCATCACCACCACACCTCACCACCACCACCACCACCCGCTACGGACATGATAGCCCACAGAACTGTAATGCCACCAAAGTAAGACTACACAACTGTCAGCAGAACGTTTAACTAACTTCTCTTTCACTGTAGACAAACGTTTCTTTAGAGGGATTTTTCACCTCCTTCAACACAACAACCAATTACGTGAGAAATGAGGGAAGCCACTACTGACAGCTGTGTGTATCTAACTATAGTTACATGAGCTCTCTCACAGACCGTCACCTTCTTTTGTGCGTGACTGAACTCACTTCTGCAGACCATGTACTGATTGCGTTGGTACATATTCGTTCTGTTACAGACCATTTACCGTTACAGTGGACATTGTACTCGTTGCGACATTACAGATACACTCTGCGGCAGACCATGTGCTCAAATCGGCAGTACATGTAATCATTACGGCATACCATGTACATACTGCGGCAGATCACCTGCTCACTTATGTGATGTGCACAATATGGCAGTACATGTATGGTTGTGCTGTGGTAGTACAGTACAAGTACACGCTATGGGTGTACGTACTAGAGCATATACAGTTTTATGTACTGTACATAGTTCTGACCCATACCAGCTCTACATCAATTCCTGGTTCCAGGAAAGTTATAGTTTACGGTATGGTGTGCGTGAGAACTACAGTGCTTGCCTGTACAGACTGTGGACTGTACGTGCACAGAGTTTAGTGCTGGTGACTGCAGTAGTACATGTACACGGTGTACTGGTGGCTACAACAGCACATGTAGCAAACAGAAACGGCACACGACTCTCTCTCTCCATGTATTTGCAGACCCGGCCTACCCATCCTCCCAGACCAAACCAGCTTCACTGACACAGGCGTCTCCCGCAGGTAACACACACCCACCACCCACACCTATAGCTATACCCACCACCCACACCTATAGCTACCCAACCCACACGCCTACAACCCACACCTATAGCTGCCCAATCCACACGCCTACCACCCACACCTATAGCTACCCATTCCACACGCCTACCACCCACACCTATAGCTGCCCAACCTGTCCACTTAGCCACACGCCCACCACCCACACCTTTAACTGTTCCGTCCAACCACCCACCCAGCCACACGCCCACCACCCACACCTCTAAATGCTTCACATATCCACACACCCACCCACATCTTTTTTAGTAACCCAACCCACCCACTACCCACACCTCTAGCTGCCACAACTACTCACCACTCACCCATCCAAGCAACCACACACCCACCACCCACTCCTCTAGCAACCCCACACGTCCACTCACCCACCCACCCACCGATCAATGCCTCTAGCTAATCCACCCACACACCCATTCACATACTCCTTTACATAACACACACACACACACACACACACACACACACACACACACACACACACACACACACACACACACACACACACACACACACACACACACACACACACCTCTAAACATACATACATACACTACACACACCTCGGTACAACAGTCCCTCTCTCTCTCCCTCCCCCCCTCCATGCCACAACCTTTCCCCCACTCCACAACACTCCCTCCATCACCTCATTCCCCACCTTCACCTACCCCCACTCCTCCTTCAGGTGATTCTGCCACTCCTGTTTACTTGTTATGGTGAGATGAGAGAGTTTTGTTTACGTCAAGGTGGCACTTTTTGTGGTGACGTCACATGGCACTTGTTTAGGTGAGGTCACGGTGGCACTTGGTATGGTGATGTCGGGGTGGCACTTGCACTTGTTATGGTGACGTCACATGATTGAGCACTGAAAAATTCTCAAACAGTAAAACAGTCCACGGATTTCTGTGACGCAAATGACTAAATGATAACTTTGTGTAGTAAGGATGAAAGAGAGAGAGAGAGAGAGAGAGAGAGAGAGAGAGAGAGAGAGAGAGAGAGAGAGAGAGAGAGAGAGAGCGAGCGTATGAAAAGGAAAAGATGTAAATGAGAGTACTAAGGTAAGAAAACGGAGGAATGAAACAGAAAGGATGTAGAAAGGAGGGAAAGAGAAGAGAAAAGCACAAGTGAGTCAGAGGAGAAGGAAACCACAGTGAAGCAGAAAGAACCACACAATCCTGAAACTAAGAGAGTGTTACAAGCTTAATGTTAGAGTGCCACAAGCCTCAATTTGATGGAGAATGCCTTTAAAGAGAGAGAAAGAGAGAGAGTGTGTGTGTGTGCCTCAAGCCTGAAACATGGAAGTGCCACAGTCAAGAGAGAGAGAGAGAGAGAGAGAGAGAGAAAGAGAGAGAGTGAGAGAGAGACTAGCAAACAAGCAAGACGTGACAAAGCGGGAGTGACAGAGACCAGTCCCCATTTCCACCCTACACACACACACACACACACACACACACACAGCTGCCCTACACACCTGACGCGGCCACAGCGGGAGTCCCACCATCATCAGGAAAGTCAAGAGTAGATTCAACAGACTACCACCACCAACCTCACTCCACACCTCATCCACCTCACATAGGATCCACATACCTCTTCACACCTCACACCTCACATAGCCTCTTCATACCTCATCCACCTCACATAGGCTCCACATACCTCACTCCACACCTCATCCACCTCACATAGGCTCCACATACCTCCACATACCTTTCCTCACATACCTCTTCACACCTCACACCTCACATACCACTCCACACCTCATCCACCTCACATAGGCTCCACATACCTCTTCACACCTCACATAGGCTCCACATACCTCTTCACACCTCATCCACCTCACATAGGCTCCACATACCTCTTCACACCTCACATAGGCTCCACATACCTCTTCACACCTCATCCACCTCACATAGGCTCCACATACCTCTTCACACCTCACATAGCCTCTTCACACCTCACACCTCACATAGCCTCTTCATACTTTCCCTCACATACCTCTTCACACCTCACATAGCCTTCTCATACCTTCCCTCACATAACTTTTCACACCTCACACGTCGCATACCTCTTCATACCTTCCCTCACATACCTCTTCACACCTCACACCTCACATAGCCTCTTCATACCTTCCCTCACATACCTCTTCACATCTCACACCTCACATAGCCTCTTCATACCTTTCCTCACATACCTCTTCACACCTCACATAGCCTTCTCATACCTTCCCTCACATACCTTTTCACACCTCACATAGCCTTCTCATACCTTCCCTCACATACCTCTTCACACCTCACACTTCACATACCTCTTCACGCCTCACACCTCACACAGCCTCCTCATACCTTCCCTCACATACCTCCTCACACCTCACATACCTCTTCACGCCTCACACCTCACATAGCCTCATCATACCTTCCCTCACATACCTCTTCACACCACACCTCACATAATTCTTCACGCCTCACACCTCACATAGCCTCCTCATATCTTCCCTCACATACCTCTTCACACCTCACATAGCCTGATCATACCTTCCCTCATACCTCTTCACACCTCACACCTCACATACCTCTTCACGCCTCACACCTCACATAGCCTCATCATACCTTCCCTCACATACCTCTTCACACCTCACACCTCACATACCTCTTCACACCTCACACCTCACATACCTCTTCATATATACTCTTTTACACATAATTTCTGTTCACACTTTACATGCTTTCTTAATAACTCTCGCCTCACGTCTAACACAACATATTTATGTGATGTTCTCTCGCGTGAATTCACCCTCTCTCACCTCATCTCACACATCATGTCATCTTCATAATTATACCCCGTGACTAACACCACCTCATTTCTCAGATACTCTCAATCATTCCTGACCTCACTCCAACTCAAACTTCAAGTCGTATTCATAGTCCGCAGTACACCTCAAATTTCACTGTCCTGTACCTCTTGCATACTCCATACACACTTCATCACCTTCCTCATTCCACACACACACACACACACACACACACACACACACACACACACACACACACACACACACACACACACACACACACACACACACACATATCATCCTATACTCCCTCATTCCTCGTAGTGACTCATTCTCTACTCTTCTTCTAATATTATGCCATACCTCACAAACCTTACTACCACCTCAGCTCACATCTCATAGTAAACTCCACCACCACACCTCACACAGAATTATTTAAAAATCACCAACTAAGCACAATTTAAAGATAAATCTAATAATAATAAAAAAATATATATATATATGCTACTCTCCCAGTGCTATCAACCAACATGGAAGCCTCGTTAGCGTACAGTACTCCCTTTCCTTTGCTACATTTACAATCCAATCACTCCTTATATTTTCCGCTAAAAAGACCTTCCTTCCTTCCTTCCTTCCTTCAATATTTCCCTTTACCCCCTCCCAAACTAGGATCATTCCAACACTCGCAGGCCATCAGACGAGCTCACACTCAAGCACGATCATCCTAGTGTGAGTTTATGATTCAACTCGCCCTCAAAATAACCTCAATTCTCCTCCTCCTCCTCCTCCTCAGAATAACCCATTTTTTCCTCCTCTTCCCCCTCCACTTCCTCCATCCAATGCAGGCAACCAACCCATTGAATCCCCATCCGCTAACCCACTCCTCACCCACATCAATAACAACAACAACCCATGCAGCTCTCTCTTCCTCATAACCCTGTGCCCACTCCCCCTTCCACCCCCCCCTCCCCATCCCAACCCAATTCCCCCCAACCCACCTCAACTCACCCCCGTTTTGAAAGCCCCAACAGATTTTTTTTTTTTTTTTATATATATATCTCATCATCCGTACCCACCCACCCCGTACCCTCATATTATTTGCTTGCTAGCATGCTTGCCTGCCTGGTAGAGGTAGAAGGTCTTGTTTGGTATGACATGGTGTGAGTGTCTTAGCCTGCTCTCTGGACTCTAGGTGGGGTCACAACCGACTACTGCTGCTGCAAGTAACTACCGCCACTTCTACTGCTACTACTGCTACTACTACTAATGCTACTACTGCTTCTACTACTACTTCTATTACAACTACTATTACTACTACTACTACTGCTTATGCTGCTGCTGCTTCTAACCTTCTTCCTTCATTTCCAACTTCTACTGTTTCTGTTGTTATTTCTTCAACGACTGCTATCTACCACTGATATAATAACATTACTATTACTACTTCTACTACCACTACTCTTACTACAACTACTACTACTACTACTACTACTACTACTACAACGACTACTAATTACTACCACTACCACAACCAATCGCTCCTGACCACATCAACATAACCTCCATGTAAGTACGACAAGGACTAACTAACCAACTTATAAAAATCTAATAACAACCCCCAGACGACAACCACAACAACCACAACAACAACAACAACAACAGTACTCTTACCGTCGCTGTTGCTTCAGGTATTAGGTTTCCGTGCTAAAATTACTTTGGATTACATTCTTGATTATTCCTGTTGGTTGCTGTCTCTGTTAACGCTACCTGTTTACACTCTTCTATCTGTTTATACTCTTATTGCTCTCTCTGTCTCTCTACCAATGCTCATGTAGTTTCTTATGCTTGTGTGCTGTAGCTAATATCATGCTACCTCTGCTTTCTGTTCAGCTACATACACTGACTACTACTACTACTACTACTACTACTGCGTTCACTGCTACAACTACAACAGCCGCCTGCCACTTCTGCTTCACACACTTGCTACGTCCGCTACATACTCGTACATAGTCTATTTATAAATCAACTGGCCATTTCTATATTCATTCGCTATTTCTGCTGCCTACACTGGCTATTTTTGCTTCATACACTGCCTACATCTGTCACACACACACACACACACACACACACACACACACACACACCGGCTGCTTCTCCTGTTTGATTTACATACAGTCACTACCTTTCCTACAAAAATTTCTGCTACCTAAAAAGGCTACCTATTATGCTACGTAACCAATTAAGCACACTGGTTATTCTTGCTACTTATTCCGCAATTACAATCATGTCTGCTAAAGTCACTGTTTTCTGCTATTGCTTCCATTCTGCTAGCGTTGCAAATATTATGAATATCGCTACTATTTTCACGCTCCTCTTTGTAACAGAAACCACTTGCATTATGAAACGCTTCCACTACTTATAAATATGCGAGTACCAATGATTCTACAACTAATAATGCCACTGTCATTGTTCATTCCCACAACACTGAACAACCACAGCTTCCTATGTCTATTACATCCACTGTTAACAAACAAAACTTACCAGACTGTGCTTTCAACACCTCACCAAGACGGACGGTCGTGGATACAAGTTTAGTCTTTTCCTCTGCCCTACAGTTGCCTCTTAACTATACTGAATGTACATAACTTGAGAGAAAGCAAATTCCACATATTATAATGTGTATTAATATTATCTCTATATCATTTATTGTAAAACCACGACGTTATTATAATCTTAAAGTCGTCTAATATTTATGAGGTCACTGATTGGCAGAAAAGACGTAACACTCGTCCACAGCTGTACGATCGCCTTCACTTATAACTTCTACAGGATGTGTGATGTCTCTAGGTGAGATGTGACTGTACGATAGTGGATGAGGTTACTCCTGTTATTCACACAGTATATACCAGTGCATGAATGAGAGACGCCACTTCACCTCCCCCAACATAATGCATACTGGAGACTAGAAAAATATAATAAGGTATACCATAACGGCCCCTCCTCCTCAAGAACAACTCCTTGGTAAACTCACATATTCATCATCATTATAACTGAGACTTAAATACAATAAAACATACAGAACTAACCCAGTAGTATCGAGTGATGGACTGAGGAACTTGGTGTCGTGTCTGTCATTCATGAGCTCACAACAACACATCGTGAATATTCTAATACATAATTATGTATACACACTGGTGCTCCTCCATACATCTATCTTCCTAGGGACACCAACCACTGTACCGTAACATCTGTAAGTGAAGGTGATAATAATGATTTACCGAACCTGGACTTGGAGTGAGTAGCAGAGAAGGGCCCATGTTGAGGTGGTCACATCCCC
>JAWQEG010008729.1:0-17435 GCA_033782935.1 Petrolisthes cinctipes
TTATGTGGTATGTGTTTCTTGTTAACTAAATATGTAAATCTATTCATCTTCCTCCACATCTCAACATATGCTTTTCCCCTCTTTTCTTCGTCCCCTCTCTTTTTCCTTTCTTCTCCTAATCTTTCTCCTTTCCACCTTTCTTCTTTAATTCTCTCTCTCCTTTCCATCACTTTCTCTTTTTCCTCTCTATCTCCTTTCCTTCCTTTCCATTATCCTTCTCTCTCTCTCCCTCTCTCTGTCCCTCTTTCCCCTTGACCCGACCACAGTACCTTCCGACCTCTGGATGGACCGACCCCTCCCGACTCCTGGCCCAAGTTTTATTCAGTTTCCTTGACTGTATATCCTCCTGTGCTGTTACCTTCGTTCCCGACACACCTTGGCAATTTTGTTTCCCTTCTTCCCTTCCTTCTTCGATCATCTACTCTCTTTCCATCAGTTCTCCGTTTGTGTATGTGCGTGTGTGTGTGTGTGTGTGTGTGTGTGTGTGTGTGTGTGTGTGTGTGTGTGTGTGTGTGTGAGTTTACGTGAAAATTTATATGTTAATGCATCTACCAATTCAGGTATTAATGAATACATTATACATGTTATATTCGTACACATACTTATACTAACATACTGGGCAGTCATATTATATGTATATTTCTTTGTGTATATGTATTTCTGCTGGATGTAAAGACGTTGTTTCATAAGGTGACACACACTGCTCTACATACACTTTTCTTCATTGATCTTCTCTTTTTTTTTGTCTCTTCTTACGTCTGTCTCCCTTCCTTCCTTCCTTCCTCATGACCCCCTCCCACCCACCTCTATCTCCTCCAATCACTCCTCCATATTTCCAATACCTCTCGTGATGTTTCGAGGACCCCGCCCTCACGCACTGGCTGGGGATGGGGAGACAAACTGGGCGTGGAGAGAAAAGGTACATGGGAAGGAAAAACGGGTGTACAGTACTCAAAGGAAATCAAACAGCAACTGACCTCTTGGTTCTTACAAGAGGGACACGGAGTAGAGTTACAAAGTGCGACAAAGACGAGCACTACTTCAAAAGGGATCTTGATACGATCCACACTGAGGAAGGAAGTACTGTACGACTGATAAAGTTTCCCGGTAAGCGTTGTTGCAGTAGTAGTGAGAGAAGGGTGTAGCAAAGTTAATTATTGGCTCTCCTCATCCACCTCTCAAGTTACGGTCAAAGGTCCGTGGATAAGAACTTAGTAACGCGTTTTACACTGAGTTATATTACCTAACATTGATATATGTGCGTATTTCGACATAATACACGCGCGCACACACTCATGCACTCTGTATCTTCTGTATTTTTACTTGCTCTCTCTCTCTCTCTCTCTCTCTCTCTCTCTCTCTCTCTCTCTCTCTCTCTCTCTCTCTCTCTCTCTCTCTCTCTCTCTCTCTCTCTCTCTCTCTCTCTCTCTTCATTCGTGTTTTCTCTCAGTTCTCCCCTCTGTGCTTTCCTCCCCTCATTGTATATTACACGGGAAATTGACCACTAAAAGGGAAAACATATATTGTTCTGGTTAATGGTTCCCAGTGCAGTGGCTGTCCCAGTCCCTGGACGCTGCTGGATTAGTAATATTATTATTATATTACAAACAAATATTTGTAGAAAGTATGCGGATAATGTCATAGAGTTGCCATTTGCTTGTTGGTGTATGAAATTATGCGAGTAGTTGTCTCCGAAATGAGATTATGCAATTGTAATGAGTCAACACTATTATTTAATTAATATTGTTGGTAATATAGCTTTTCAAGATGATTCAGTGCTGTGCCAATCATAGCGACCCTCATTCTTATTGTGACATTTTGTGGGAATTTTATAATTATTTGTAGCGAAAAAAAAAAAAAAAAATAAGGAGGCAAGTATTGCCATTTTGCTTATTAATTTTCTAAAAGCCATGTTACTATTATTTGTATAAGAGGCAGTGTTGTACAAAAGAGGCATAGGTAATAGTGAAGCTTTGTGTGTGTGTGTGTGTGTGTGTGTGTGTATGTGTGTATCATTCTTTTAGGCATGTGATAAATCTTATACACCTGGCCATATCCCACACCGAGCTGGACACTCCCCCGCCCTTCATTCATCTCGCCCCGATTCACTCATTATCTCAGCTCACGGCCCCCGGATCGCCCCTCTAATCTGGCCACACACACACAGTCCATATCAGCCTCGGCACAGCTGAACACGAGAGGTGGTCATTGCAGGACTTTCTTTTCTTCAGTATAAAGCCTTGTGTAGTTGTTTGTCTTCATCCTCGTACAACATTATCTCCCTTGTGAAACAGTTTGGTGTATCTTTAACGTGTATTGATCAGCCTAGTAGGGTGCTGCGAAGGATATATTAAAAAACAAATTTCCAGCTTACTTTTTGGACGTGAAGAATGCAAAATTCGTCAGCCATCGTTTAAAGAATTTTACAATTTTTTTATTTTTGGTCGCAGAACACTGCATTTGTCAGATTTAGTATGAAGGCTCAGTTTAAACCATGAGAATTACGGTTACTGATCCTCCACATTCCAAAGTTAAAGACATATGCTTAGTGAAAGCAGCCATCGGTAGTACAGTGTGTTTGTAAGAGCACCAACTGGTTCCCACTCCTTTTCATCCTAAGGTCATGTTTGGTGGGCAACAATCCCGACCCCTAAACACTTGTAATAGAATCGTATACCCGAGCATTCCTACCCCCCTTCCCCCCGCCCTCCAATAGCTAGGCCACTGCTTCTGAATATTGGCCCAACTCTTGCGTGTTTTCCAGCGTTGTTGCACACGGGTTAGGGGAAAAAATATATATGTATATAGATAGAGAGAGAGGCAGGGAAAGTCAGGCGAGGCTGGAGAATAAGCTGGCTTACTGCCTGGTGCGGCTCTGGGGTGGTGATGGTGCGTCAAATTGGAAATTCCTGTCCACAATTTTCACGGCATTGTAACGTGACCCTACACTCTCCCTGACCGTCTGCCACTCACCTCCCGACCCTCTGAATCCCTTCCTCCTTCCTTCACAGAACTTCCTCTCTCCCTCCTTCCCTTCCGAACTTTCCTCCCCCTTTCTGAACTTCCCTCCCCCCTTCCCAACTTCCTTCCCCCCTTCCCAACTTTCCTCCCCCCTCTGGCACGTCTCTCTCCCCCTCAGGCACTTTTTTTTTTATCTCCTTTCTATGTTTCCCAGACTCTTCCCGTCCTGGTGTACTTCCTCTCTTCGACCAACCCTGTTTCTCTTTATATTATTTTTTTCACTCCCAATATATCGGAGCCTTTAATACTGTTTATTCCTTCTTCTCAAATTCCCTCTTATTTTGTCTCCATTCCTCCTTATCTCAGTACTTCACTTCTATCATTTTTCTTTATCTAAATCCCTCCTGCAATATATCCTTCTTTATCTCTTCTCGACACCCACCATATTTTCTCTCCACCGTCACCCCTCCTTTTCTCTATCCCTTCCTACTTCCATCTCGATCCTTCTCCTTTTCCCCCTTCTCTTCACTCCCCCACTCCTCTAGCACACTCTGCCTCTCTTCACTCGACATTTTTCTTCAGTAACTCCTCCCCTCCTTTGCTCAAGCACTCTCTCTACCTCTCCTCACTCTCTCTTTTCTCTCCAACCTTAGCAGCTCCACCTTCACACTATCGGTCTGTACTCTCCTCCTACGTTCTTCTCCTTTCCTTCATCTTCGTTGTTGCTATAAAAATTTGAGTGTCTTTCCGGACATTGATGTATGAATAGAGGTTTATAGTTACACCACTCTGTTAGTCGAAAATTTTCCTCATGCTTCATATTTATGGCTCAAACAATTCGTTAACACAAGTGAACAGTCACGAGCCATAATAAGTAGCCTATCCCTGTCTTGTTGAAGTATGGGATCATCTGACAGACCAGTGAACAAAATACAACGCTTATCCTCTATCACATACTATCTCGTTAAATACTCCCTCAGGCTGTTCGAAGCAGACCTGGGCACTTATTATGGCTCGTGATTGTACACATTATTTCAGAAGAGGAACCAGATATCGCCTGCATAGTGATCTGAGTTATCATAGTGAAGCAGGTGCAGGTGATAATTCAAGAGTGGAGGCTCACACGGAAGATTGTAATGGCTATAATTAAGTTGCGAATAAACGGCGCTCGATAAATTTAGTTCTCACACCGGACATAAACTCTGTGGCCTCGTATTCATTATGTGGCAGGTTGGAAAATTATGTGTACTTACTCGGGAAAATTATGTGTACTTACTCGGGAAAATTATAAGCGTGTACGAATCGACATAATTAGTGTTATTTTTTTTTTTTTTTTTTTTTTTCCATGAGAAGCGTGTAGGCCACTGTAGGGTTTCGCCAAGTATTAATCTAGCTCTGATATAATGAGAAGCGACTTCCGTTAAGGGGGTAGGGGGATTCTTTTGAGAGTAAATTGGTATGCTACTGATTCCTCCAAATTATATTGAGAGAGTCTGTATTCTGGTATAGTTTGGAGGAATCAGTGGTCTACCAATTCACCAGAAAGATAATCTCCCCTTAAGATTAAACGCAATCCAAGTCAAATAGGAGAGTGTCGTAATTTTAGTTTCATATTCTGTCATCAACATTTTTATAAAAAAAAAAATTATTTAAAAAAAATTTTATAATTTTTTATTATAAAAATTAAAAAAAAAAAAAAAAAAAATTATAAAAAAATGTTTATTAAAATAAAAAATAAATAAAAAAAATTATAAAAAAAAAAGTTTATAAAAAAATTTATAAAAAAAAAGTTTATAAAAAAATTTATAAAAAAAAATGTTTATAAAAAAATTTTGTATAAATTTTTTTTTATAAAAAAAAAATTATTTAAAATTTTTTTTATACAAAAAAATGTTTATACAAAAAAACATTTATAAAAAAAAAAATTTATACAAAAAATTGTTATAACATTTTTTTTTATACATATCAACATTTTTTTATACAAAAAGATTATAAGAAAAATGTATAATATTTTTTTTCTAAAAAAATTTATAAATTTTTTTTTTATAAAAAAAATTATAATTTTTTTTATAAAAATAAATTTTATAAAAAAAAAATTATAATTTTTTTATAAAAAAAATTATAAATAAAAATCTGAATTATTTTATAAAAAAAAATCTAAAAAAAATTATGTAAAAAAAAATTTTATAAAAAAAAAATTATAATTTTTTTTTATAAAAAATATTTTTATAAAAATCAATTTAAAAATTAAAATTATTAAAAAAAAATTTATAATTTTTTTTTAATAATTTTTATTTTTTATTTTTTTATATAAAAATAAATGGTATAAAAATAAATTTTATAAAAAATATTTTTTATAATAACTTTTTATAAAAAATTATTTTTATAAAAATAAATTTTTATAAAAAAAAATAATATAAAAATGAATTTATAAAAAAAATATAATTTTTTTTATATATAAAAAAATATTTTATAAAACAAAAAATTATATATATATTTTTTTTTTTTTTTTTTTTTTAATAAATTTAAAGAGGGAATCTGGAGCTTCATAACACACTGGACACTCAAAAACCGACCAGGTCTTGGTCTCTCCTCGCATCCTTTTCGGGGTCGAACCAGGCAACGAGCAGTTGTGGTGTGATGTACAGTAGGTCTTCCAGTCCCGTAACATAAAAAAAAAAAAAAAAAAAATTATATAAAAAAAAATATTTTTATAATAAATTGTTTTTATATAAACAAAATTTTTGTCCTGATCCCTTGGCACGATGAATTGCAACTAGCCAAGCTTTGATGATTTGAACAAATGTGTGTTGTAGGGAGACGCACAGTTGTTGTTCAAAGCTATAGGCTGTTTGCGATTCATCTTGCCAGGGGATCGGGACACAATTTCTGACCGCAAGTGTACATAAACACCAGCGAAAATGGATCAGATAGTTGCATTTCCTCCTTTTTTTTATATCACGGGGGGAGAGAGAGAGAGAGAGAGAGAGAGAGAGAGAGAGAGAGAGAGAGAGAGAGTTAGTTTAGTGAGCACCTGCGACTTGAATCCGGTCGAGTGGGAGAGAAGCCGATTGGAGGTGGGGAAAATCCTTGCATGTGTCGGGGAATTCTCAGTAGCTCTGGAGAACCCGAGGAGGGAGGTAGGGAGGGGGAGGGAGGGACTGGAGATGGAAGGGAAGGGGATGGGAGAGACCGGAAAGGGAAGGAGAGACTGGAAAAGGGAGATAGGGAAAATGGAGCTGATAATGTAAGAAGAAAGGTAAGGGTAGGTAGAGTTGGTATGGGAGAAGGAAGTGAACAAGGAGCGCTGGAGAAAGGTAGAGTAGAGAGGGGTAAGAAGCGTATGGAGGACTAAGGGTCAGGTGAAGGAAGAGGGACTGGGAAATGTCGAGAGGGTAGACAGAGAGATCGAATAGGTGGGGAAAGGGAGAAGGACACTGTGATAAAAAAAAAAAGAACGAAGAGATTTGAGAGTATGAAAGAGGAGGCAAGCAGGAAATGTAGGATCAGGAAGAGGAAGTGAGAGAAGGAGACTGGAAGATGAGAATGGAGGAGAGGGGAATCATGAAAGCGTTCGTTGAGGGAGAGGTGAGGCAAAGAGCAGCTGAAGTATAGACAAGACTGTGTGCTGAGAGAGAGAGAGAGAGAGAGAGAGAGAGAGAGAGAGAGAGAGAGAGAGAGAGAGAGAGGAGAAGCTGTTGAAGTTGGAAGGGACGAATGGATAGGAAGTGGAATAAGTTTGCGTAGGGAGAGTGAGAGTAAGTAACTGGAGTAGGGAAAGTAGTGGTATTAATTGAGATGGGTAGGTAAGGCCGGATAAGAAAGCAGACGGGGGCAGTTGTGGTTGAAAGATCTGAGTGGATTGGGAGAGTGTAAGTATTTGGAGTAGGAAGAACAGAGTATGTACAGTTGTGGGAGAGGTGGTCGGTCATTGGAGTGAGGAATATGGAGAATGGAGGGCGAGTGGAGGGACAAAAGAGAGGACCACTAGCATGATGACGGTAGCAGGTGGAGTGGAAGGCTTGGTTTCTGAATGCCTGAGAGAGATATGGTGCAACCGAGAGGAAACCGAGAAAGGGAGAGGGAGAAAGGAAAGCAAATGGAAACGTGCAGTGTCTGTTTTGATAGCGGACGGAGAGAAATAGTAAACGTGCAATGATAGGTGTATAAATGTGAGGACACAAGTAAATAAAACGATTTTAAGATGAAAAGGAAATAGCAACATGGAGGCAGACAAAAAGGGGAAAAAAAGCACAGATCAAAAGGTTAATGTGGAATAGGAAATAACTTGGAAGGACAGACAGCAGCATTCCGAGAGAAACCAACCAAGATGCGAAAATGTTATATACCCCATGTGATTACAAAGAAAATTACACAAAGTAGTAAAATATATGGATTGTTCCTTCTACGTGGTCAAGGTGTGCAAGTGTGTACAGTCACGAGCCATAATATAATTCCAGGTTGTTTGAAGTTTCGAATCATTTGACATATCGGTGAATCAATTACAACGCTTATCCTGTCTCATACTTGCTGGAGTTCGTTTATTACTCCATCAGGTTATTCGAAGCAGATGTGGATGCTTATTATGACTGGTATCTCTACTTCATTGAATTTGCTACTGAATGTGGAAAGCGGGAATGTGGTCGACGGTGTAATCTTCCCGGTGAGAGGTAAATGTCAATAAAAGGTGCAGATGGAATGGTAGTGAAGTAAGGAATGGAGGAGAAAAAGAGGGAACGAAGAGAGATTTGAGGAGGAGGAGGAGGAGGAGGAAGAAGAAGAAGAGAAAGAAACAATAGGAGGTAGAGATGGAAGGAGGAGAGGAGAGGAAAAAGTATGCGAAGAGGAAATGAGAGTAGAGATGGTATAGGAAACAATTAGAGGTAGAGATGGAAGAAACGAGAAGAGGAGAGGAAAAAGGATGGGAAGAGGAAAAGAGGGTAGAAGAGGAGGAAGCGGGAAGTGAATGTGGATAAGAGAAAAATAGAGAACGCCAGGAGAGGAAAAGAGAGATAAAAGAGAGACGAGACCATTTGGATGAGGAGATGGAAAGACGGAGAGAAGAGGAAAAGAGGAGTAGATGAGGAGAGAGAAAAAAAAGGAAAAGAAAGAAGTGAAGGAGAAGCCAATCACTGGAGGAGATGAAGGTGGATTTGGAGGAGGAAAAGAGAGACGACGAGGAGGGATCAATCAGAATATGAGAGAAAGAAAGCAGAAAAAGAATATAGGGAAAAAAGAGTAATGGAGGAGGATACAGTTAGAGAGCAAGAGGCAAGAAGGAGGAGATAAGGGGAGAAAATATAAGGAAAAGAAAACTGAAGAATGGGCGAGTCATCATCACGGCTGGGGGGGGTGGTGAGGGAGGGATGGAGAGTTGGTCTGTGTTGTATCACTTATCGTCATCGTTTATCGTCATTCCTTTTGAAGCAGTATTCTAATTCTGCCAACAGGTTTCTATCAGTATATCTGTATGCCCATCTCTCAGTGCTACATTTGTTATTTCAATATCCTCTTTTCATTTGCTACAGCCTCACCACCTTCCTGTCTTATACTAATTTCTGGCTCCTCTTGCACCCACCTTTCCTATTTTTTCTCCCTTACTTCCTTCCTCACTTCCCAACCCTCCTTTCCCTCTTGTACTACCTCCCTCTCCCCTATGGCCTTGCTTCTCCCTACACGGTGCCAGACAGAAAATCATGAAGTGTTTTGAGGCGTGAGAGAGGCGGCAGGTGGAGGGGCTGGACTGGATTAACTGAATGGGATCCGTGTCACGGCCCTGGGTGGAGAGAGGAGGGTTGGAGGGGTGGGGGAAGGACACGGGAAGGGGGATATAGAGGTAGTGGGAAGAGGGGTTTGAGTAAGTGGAAGGGAAGGGGAGGAGCACAAGGCAAAATAATAAGAGGTGCTGGAACTTCCCGAGACATTCCACCTCAATGCATTTTGATACACATGAATATTGGCAGGAAAGGGGATGTGGCTGGAAATACACGACCGACTCCTGTGTTGGTGTTCCCATCAGAGAGAGCAACTTCAGGCTTGACTCTGAAATCAACCTTCACTAACCTGGTGCAGGGAAGGTTAAAGAGGGGAGAGTGTGTGTGTACGTAGAAGAGAGAGATTGGGGGCATGGAGTAAAGGTGAGAGGGTTAAGAAAGACTATGTGGTGAGAGAAACGAGATATTGAATGACAGGATAGGGAGAGAGGAAAGAATGTGCATCAAGGGTAAGACTGAAGCTGTGGAGGAAAGGTTACTGTAGTTATTTAAGAAAGAATATGTTAATGTGGGGGAAAATAGAATGGATGTTTGTAAGTGGGACAATGGTTACTCCTTCCATCCCAAAAATGCTGAATGTAGAGAGAGGTATAAGTTGTGCAGTAGAGACAAACTCACTCTCTCTCTCTCTCTCTCTCTCTCTCTCTCTCTCTCTCTCTCTCTCTCTCTCTCTCTCTCTCTCTCTCTCTCTCTCTCATTAATCAGCTTTTCCCTCATATCAAGTCAATTTTCTCCTTTTGTCTTCTTGAAGTACCCCTTTTATTTCCAGTTTCTCCTTCTCTCCATTTTGTTTATTTTTCCCTCTTGTCCTTTGTGTCCTCTCTGTGTTTCTCTCTCCTTCATCCTCATTTATTTGATTTTTCCTCAATCTCTTTTCTGCCTTTCCACCCTCGATGTCTCTCATTCTCTGTCGATCTATTTATCTTTTATCTTGTCTCTACCTTTTTCTCCTTTGGCTCCTCTTATTAATTAGATTTTTCCTCTCCTTACTTCCCTCTGCTTCCCCTTTTCCCTCTCCTTACCCCTCACCTCACCCCCCCCCCCCCTTCCCTCTCGGCCAGCCCTACCTCACTTTACCTTCATTTGTGCTGCTACAAACCCGTGGGAAATCATCTCTCAGACCCTCCTACCACTGCCACCACTACTTCTACTACCATCACCACCACTACTCTTCTACTTCTATAATCACCATCACTACCACCGCCTCCACTACTACTATAATCACCATCACCACCACTACTCTTCTACTACTATAATCACCACCGCCACTCTTCTGTTATCTGCTTCAGTCATCACCTACCGTAATCACCACCAATGCCACTATCCTCATTATCACGACCACCTCATTCGCTATCATCTTAAAATTCACCTCTACCTCCATCACCACCACCACCACCACCACCACCACCACCACCACCTTGACTATCACCACCACCACCACCACCACCTTGACTATCACCACCACCACCACCACCACCACCACCTTGACTATCACCACCACCACCACCTTGACTATCACCACCACCACCACCACCTTGACTATCACCACCACCACACTATCACCACCACCACCATCACCACCACCACACTATCGACACAACCCCAAGCACTAATGACGACTCTAGCGACCTCATTATTCTCCTTCCACTACCATCAGCTGAACAATTAGTGCAGCTAACGTGGTGGAAGCTAAAGGGGACTACCTACCTACCTACCTACCTACCTGTCAACTTCCATAACATCTTGACTTATTACCAGGACAACAAGACGTGCAGACCAAATCACATATTATTACCATTACCACTACTACTACTACTACCACCATGCCACCTCTACCCTACTACCCTGTCTCCTTCCATACCAAAAACACCATCACAACCACGACTACACCTTCACCACACCACCTTCACCAACACCAACTCACGTGACTACCACCTTCACCAACAAAGCTCCTCAGGAGCTCGGGGCTGCTCGGCCAGACAGCTTGAGGAACTTCAACAACAACAACAACAACAATACTCACGTCACTACCACCTTCACCACTACCACAAAAACCTCACCACCTTCACCAACACCAACTCATGTCACTACCACCTTCACAAAAACCAACTCGTATCACCCTGACTCCCACTTGGGGGTCCGAGCATCTGTACGGCTTCGGTCAACCAGACTCGGGACTGCTCAGCCAGACAGTCTGGGGAACTACAACAACAACAACACCACCAACTCATGTCACTACCGGTAACCTTCACCAACTCATGTCACTACCAAATTCACCACTACCACAACACCCTCACCACCTTCACCAACTCAAACTCATGTCACTACCACCTTCACCAACACCAACTCATGTCACTACCACCTTCACCACTACCACAACACCCTCACCTCCTTCACCAACACCAACTCATGTCACTACCACCTTCACCAACACCAACTCATGTCACTACCACCATCACCACTACTATAACACCCTCACCACCTTCACCAACACCAACACATGTCACTACCACCTTCACCAACACCAACTCATGTCACTACCACCTTCACCAACACCAACTCATGTCACTACCACCTTCACCAACACCAACTCATGTCACTGCCACCTTCACCAACACACACACATGTCACTACCACCCTCACCAACACCAACACATGTCACTACCACCTTCACCACTACTACCACCTTCACCACCAATACCATTACCACCATAAGCACTGCCATCATTTCCTTCATTTGGGCGGGTAAGGACGTACAATCACTCACAGGCAGAGGAGACAAAGGGGAGGTGTGAGTCTGGCCTGCCACCATTGTGAAGCCTCCCTTACCTAGATGATCCACGGGGAAGCCTTCTTAATTAAGCCGGGATGAAAAGCGCCTTAATAATCTTGCCGAAGGAGTCTGTTACCCTTTAATTAGAAAAACAAAACGAAAATAACTTTCGTATTCCCGCTCAGTTTCCTGTATGAAAAAGAAAAGTGCCTTAGTATATAGGTCTGTTGTTTGTCCTTCGATTAATGTATTATAACTAAGCCAGGATGTATAATTCATAAATAATGTTAACGAGGGAGTCACGAAACAGATCCCCTATAACTAAAATTACTGTGATTTGTTTCCTGGGATAGTTTAGAGGAATCAGCTGTCCTCCAAAATACCAAAAAGGGGTTCTCTTCTTAAAACTAGTGAGAGAGTTTAATGATCATTACGACAGACAACCACAAATGGCTTAATCAAGTGGAAAGTAGGTTCTGCGACGTGGACGCTAAGAGGGCCGCCCACCAGCTCACCAGAATGGCACCAGACCTGTTATGGCTGGTGGTCGTGTCCGGGAAGATGTACAGACGTAAGCAGTAGTTTGTGGTGGCATTCTCCCCCTTCACTGTATGTTTCCATCTCCTAAATAAGCTTCTCTGTTAACTCTGTGTCATTCGTCGCCACAATCTCCCTCCTAAACACCATTCACCCCAGCCTCCCTCCTGACCTTGATAACTGGCACTATAAACAATTTGTTACCCTTGATACAGAAGCAGTGGTAGTGGTGGCAAGTGTGTGGGTTAACTTTTGCCTATAACTGTACATGACCAGCCGAGCGTGTTGCCGCCGGAGAACAAGTTTAAACTGCCGCAGCCTCGTGGTGTGAGTGTTTTGCTGGCCGCCTCATCAGTCATGGTGAGGGGAGCTGGCTTGGGTAAGGGTGGTTGAGAGGAGTGGTCTGGGGAGGACTGGGAGGAGGTAGGATAGTGGTGAAATGGGTAGAAGAGGTGTAGGGAGAAATGGGGAGGGGAACATGGTAAAAGAAGGAGAGAAAGGGTCCAGAAGGAGATAGGAAAGATGGAAAGGAAGAACGGGGAGGAGAGAGGTAAGGGAAGGAGACTATAGGGTGTGTCATCAAGAGGTGTAAAGGAGTAGGTGGTGATGGGAGGTGAGATGTGTAGGTGGCCAGGGTAACGGAGGGGTTGGAGAAGAGGAATGGGAGAGTTGCATTGGTACAGGGAGGGACGTGTAGAGGCAAAAGGATATTCAGTAGGAGGGAGAGGGAACAATGTGGAGAGGGAGAGGGAAGACGGTGGAAAGGAGGAACTAGTAGAGGGAGAAGGATATAGGAGGGAGAGGGAGGAAGGTGGAAAGGAGGAACTTGTCGAGGGAGAGGGACAAATGTGGAGAGGAGAGATTGTAGAGGGAGAGGGATATAGGAGGGAGGGGGAAGAATGTGGTGACGAGTGGATAAAATATGACGTACAGAGCCAGGGTGCAGGTGGAGAGTAAAAAGCTTCCTTGGAAAAAGAAGGGGAGGGTTTGGAAGTGAGGTCGGGTGATTGGATTGGTAGGTGACTGGATGGGAATGAGAGGAGGTGAGGGAGGGGAGGAGAGAAAAAGTGTAGTGGCAAACGAGAAGAGAATGTTGGAAGGGATGGTTGAAAATAGTAGTAGCAGTAGTAGTAGTGGTAGAAGTAGTAGTAGTAGTAGTAGTAGTAGTAGTAGTAGTAGTAGTAGTAGTAGTAGTAGTAGTAGTGGTCTGACGTGCAAGGGAAAGTGGAGAGGGGATATCTAGGTGAAGATTGGAGATTGGAGAGGGGTACGGCAAAGTGGGGAGAATGAAAGGTGTGGTCCAGGGTGAAGCAAGGGAGGGTGGGGACTAAAGGCGAGGCTGGGAAGAGGGGTGATGCAGGGGAAAGAGAGGCAAGGAGCGGAGTGATGACAGGGACAGTGATGGATTAATTCGTGGCTCCAGCACTAACCCTGGCAGACGTGTGTTTCCTCACTACCCGACCCCATGCTGCTCTCACCCTCACCTGTGTACACCTATATAGGCTAAGGGATTTATGCCAGGTGTTGTCTGAGGTGATTTATTGAAACTTAGAGCACTATATTTAAACATATATGAATAAGCATTTACTCTGCTTATCACTGATATTTTGCCCTCCGGGAACTTCGTGGCTAAGAATTGTTTTCGTGTATGCTTTGAAAACTCTCTCTTTAGAAATCTCACAGTCTGAATCATTAGCATTATATATATATTTTTTCCAGTAAGTGAATACCCACGAGAGAAAAATAACGGCATCATCATCTCACTGAAGTGGTGAGTACTTGACAAGTATTTTTTGTATTCTAGTACAACATTATACTTCGATAACAAGGAATGAGAATTAAACTAGAATGTATGTGCAAGGTAGACATGGAAAGGACAACTAGAAAATATTTTTTTTATGAAAATAAAGTACATTTACATTTATTATTTTATGTTGCTCAAAGTTGTGTTGTTTTATTGGTGATATCGGGTCTTTCGTTCTAGTAAAATGGTCAAGAGGAAGTTGAAGGTGTAGCTGAGGTCATATTTGGTCAATACAAATGGCTTAATCTACCATCGGTATATCTATTCTGGCTCATTTGGTGCCTTCTCCATTTTTCTCAGATGATAAGGGGAGAAGATGAAAAACGGATAGAGAGGGAGGAAGTGGATTGAGAAGATAGGTATAGAGAGACGAGATAGCAGTGAGCACATGAGGAAATAGATAGAGAAGGAGAGGGATGAAAGAGATTTAGGGAGAGAATGAGGTTCCTCCATTTCAGACGCTGCAGTAATAATTATGCCTGGTTAATCACCTCTCTACTCGTGCAGTAATTACCGTCATTAATGGAACACAGCCTCTTATCTTAATGTTCCTTCTCAGGCGCCCATTATCTTCAACCTCCTAAAACTCTTCGACTATCCACCAACCCTTTTCGTCGTCTCGTCAAACCTTCTTCACAGGGCCTCTCTAATCCTCTTCACCCACCAATCATATTCTCATTAGGAACTTTCTTATCCTGTTCACGCATCATCTGTGTCTCTCTTATCATTACTATCACTACTACCACTATCGTCATCATTATCATCACCATCACCACCATCACACTCAGCACACTCTTCGTCCACCACTACCAGTATATATGTCCGGTAGATTCTGACAAGCGAATATTATGATGAGGACACATTATTAGAAGAGTTACAGAGGCCGTCCCATTGAAAAGATAGGGGACGACGAGTGTGTGGGACAGCCAAATGTCGGAACAAACCAATTGGATGGTAATAGAGTAACCTTTGGAGAAGAGAAGAGGCTGAGTTGGAATAAATGTAAAGGGGGCTGAGTTGGGATGAAAGTAAAGGGGGCCGAGTTGGGATGAAAATAAATGAGACGCTGTGGAATGATAATGAAGGAGTGAGTTGATATAAATGAAGAAGAAGAGTTAGGATGCCGGTGAAGTGGATGCGTTGAGATAAATGGGATGGGGCGAGTTAGAAGGAAAGTAAAAAGAAGGAGTTACGATGAAAGGGAAGATGAATTATAATTAAAGTGGAGTGGACGAGTTACAAGTGTAAAGAGGACTAATTGGGATGGAAGAGAGAGGAAGCACTCGGAATGAAAGTGATGTGGTCGAAACAAGGAAGAACTTATCATAGGTGACCGATTGCTGACAGATTATTGAAGTCATGGGTATAAGATTCCTTTGTTTGAGTGTGTATAATACCTGAAACAACAGTAACGGTAGTCAAGCATATTCGTAAAACCACAACATCAAACGCAGGCTGTATTTATGATATATATATTTTGATATCTTTTGTAATGATAATTCGTGGGGCACACTTTTACTTCTTTGAAAAAATGGGAACAAAAGTAAGGAAAGAACTTTGACAAAATAAAAAAATAAAAAAATAAAAAAATAAAAAATACAAAACTTAACACGATGCAGGCAATACTGTGGCGTCTTGGCATTAGCATACATATAGAGGGCAGGAGCAGGGCTTAACTGAAGTGGCCGGGTCTCAGAAATCCCTCTTGTGTTCATTTTGGGTTAAAATTCCATACATCAGGAGAGCGTACATGCCTTGTCTTAGACCTGAGTAAGGTAATATATAGTTTCTTGGATTAAATTATGATAGGATTATTTAGATGGTATTGGGTTAGACTGGTATGGATTGTGTTAATTCACATTACGGTAAAATAACTTAATCAGAGTTCCTGTTAGGACAAAATGTAACCTGCTGACCTCAAACCGAGTACACTTTGTGAATATGCATCCTGGTGCTACTGGGAGGGTCACTGCTAGCGTGGCACTCTCAACTTTACTCCACCTTGGCACTCCATTTCCTCAACCTTCCCTATGCTCTTGGTGATTTTGTTTGTGTGAATGAGGAAATGTGTTAAGGATGTTTGTGGGAGTGTGGGATTTATTCTTGTATACCAGTGGAATCCATTGTGTGTTTTTACATTTGTGGCTGGATATGTGTGAATCCATTACGTATGTGTGCGCGTGTGTATATATAATTGTGGTGCATGTTTGCGGGCTTTGTCAGATAATAATTGTGTGTGTGTCTGTGTGTGTGTGTGTGTGTGTGAATGCAGAGGAGTGGGATTATGAGATTATCATAATGTGTGCGTGTTCGTGTGCGTATGTGTGCACTTGTCCTTCCTCTCTTGTTCCTCTCATTCTCATCCTTCTTTACTACTTTACTTCTATCTTCCACACTTTTTTCACAAAACTTTCTTCTTCAGTCATGCTCTCTTCCCTTCTTCCTCCCTCCACTTTCACTCATTCACCCATATCTATTATCTGTTCTCATTACCACAACAATTCTTCTACACTCCAGCCCTCTAATTTTTTCCTCTTTCATCTCAACTTCATTCTTTCCTTACCTGTCTGCTACACTTCTTCCACTCTCTCCCTCCTTCCCTCCCTGGCTTCGTCCTCCTTCAATTTCCTCCCTGTCTATCCTTCTGCCCTCACTAACACACCTCAACCCATCTGTTTCACCCAGCCATCCCTCCCAGACTACGTTCCTCCTCCGTCCATTATCTCCCTTTCTATCCTTCTACCCTCACTAACACAGCTCAACCCATCCCTTTCACCCTTCCTTCCCATCCTGGTTACTTTCCACCTCCCTCAATTTCCTCCATTTCTATCCCTCTACCCTCAAGAACACACCTCAACCCACCCCTTTCACCCTACCTTCCCTACCAGAATACGTTCCTCCTCCCTCCATTTCCTCCATTTCTATCCTTGTACCCTAACGAACACACCTCAACTCATCCCTTTCACCTTACCTTCCCTCACCAGAATACGTTCCTCCTCCCTCCATTCCTACCCTATCCCCCACCGCTACATCACCTGCTTCGTCAGTCTGGCACCTCCACCACCGCCGCTCTCACTTGACTGAAAATTGCATCCGGCGTCAGGAAACAAGGTGCTGTGAGAGGTACGTTGCGTGTTGTGTCTCGGCTGTGCTCAAGGCTCACTCAGACTAGCGCCGATTTCCCTCGTTCGCCGTCCTTCAGCCTTCGTTCTCTGGGCAGATTCGTTCCGGTGTGATTGTCAGGTGTGCATGAAACCCCGTAAGACAGGTCGGTTGCATATTGGAGGAAGCCCCAGCCTGGTCAGAGAAGGATGGAAAAATAATATACTCGTGTGGTACAGACACGATAAAATATTCTGTATGAGGTGAATGAAAGGGAGCCATGTGAGTGAATCTTATGGACCATTATGACAGAGACCGTAAGCTAGAGGTCTGAATACGTTTTAGAGTTACCGGTAGTTTCATTTCTAGTATTGCAGAACTATTGTGTGTGACTGTACCTGCTCTGTGTGTGTGTGTGTGTGTGTGTGTGTGTGTGTGTGTGTGATTGTGTATTTCTGAGCATGTGTATGTGTTTCAATGTGGG